>PVKV010004007.1:0-26995 GCA_004027835.1 Alouatta palliata | reverse complement strand
TGAGGTTGCGGTGAGCCGAGATCACACCTTTGCACTCCAGCCTGGGTAACAAGAGCGAAACTCCGTCTCAAAAAAAAAAAAAATAAAATAAAAAGATTTTTGAATAAACTATTCATTGTAACTTTGTAACTAACGAATTGAAAGTTTTATGGCTACATACTGTTGTTAATCAAGTTTTATTTTCTTTATTGGTCATAATAAGATAATAAGACTGTCCCTTTAAATGTTCATCAACCTAATTCATACTTTTAGTTGAAATATTTGTTCAATCATCTTGGGAAAGTCACAAATACACATTGACTAGATGTAAGTATCTATTTTTCCCATCTCTTAAATAAAAACCTTAAAGATTAGGGAAATATTGTCAAGTAGACAAATGCAGTGCTCATGATTATGATACAACTTTCTTAAATACCAAGAAATTTTGAAAAATCAATCTATTTAACACCAGTCACTAGTTAATTTTGTACCTAGTTCATTTTCCTCTTTGTAGAAGAAATAGATCAAGTAATATTTATTTGTAGGGAGAAATAAATAATTCCTCAGTAGTCTTAGGAGAACATACATTTGCCCATATGGATACACAGATTATCCCTAAAGATGTCGGGGATAGACTTTAAGTCACGGGTCAAGGATGCCAAAAAATAAGGCAGATTTACTGAGAGATAAGAAAACAGCAACAAGAGGGACACTGGCTCCCCCTGTAATACAGTGGCATATATCTGAAAGTAGAAGAGTATAAACGTGGAGACAGAAACAAAGAGAACATCAAGAGAGGAACCTAAGTCAGAGCCAGTCCAAGATTATACATTCATTTAGATGTTTGTTCAGTAAACATTTGCTGAATAGATATTTGTTGAACAAATGAATGAATAAATGTGCTAATACCACTCCTGCTTCCTTTGCTATCAGGGTGCAAGAAAACAAGGCGACAGTCAAAAAGAAAAGAAAAAATCTATAAGGACCTCAAAGAAGAGTTTGATGTTTGTGAAGTCAGGAAAGCAAGAGAACTTTCTAAAAAGACAGGAATTTGAGAATGTAGAGTGCTATAGAATAATGGGAAAGGAGGCAGATCATCAGTGTCTAGAATGTTGATAAGCTAGTAATGGCTGCCCAGTAAGTTTTTGTTGATGAAATAAATGGAACCCAAGAGGAAAGTACTACTGAAACACAAGGGGATGGTTCTTTTTTTCTTTTAATATATATGTATTTTTTACTTCAACTTTTATTTTAGATAGAGGAGAAATATACAGAGGTTTGTTACATGGAAATATCGTATGATGCTGAGGTTTGGAGGCTAGATTTCGTCACCCTAGGAGTAACATAGCACTCAATAGGTAGTTTTTAATCCCCACTTCCTCCAACTTCTAGTAGTCCACACTGTCTACTGTTCCCATATTTATGTCCATGTGTGTTCAATGCTTAGCTCCCATTTATAAGTGAGAAAATGCAATATTTGGTTTTCTGTTCCTCTGTTCATTCGTTTCAGAATTATGACCTCCCGCTCCATCAACGGTGCTGCAAAAGACATGATTTTACTTTTTTATGGCTGCATAGTATACTATGGAGTGTATGTACTGAATTTTCTTTATCCAGTCTACCACTGATGGGCACATGAGTTGATTCCATGTCTTTGCCATTGTGAACAGTGCTGTGATGAGATGTGAATGCATTTGTCTTTTTGCTAGAATAATTTGGTTTTTGATATATACCCAGTAGTGGAATTACAAATGGTAGCTCTGTTTCATGTTTTTTGAGAAATCTCCAGATTGTTTTCCATGGTGGCTTGACTAATTTACATTCCCACCAACAGTGTGTAAGCATTCCCTTTTTTCCACAGCCTTAAGAGCATCTGTTTTTTTTTTTTTTTTTTTGGGACTTTTTAATAATAGCTATTCTGACTGGCATGACATGATAATCTCATTGTGGTTTTCCTTTGCATTTCTCTATGATTAGTGACACTGACCTTTTTTTATATGTTCATTTGCCACTAGTATATCTCCTTTTGAGAAGTATCTGTTCATGTCTTTGTTCATGTTTTCATGGGGTTATTTGTTTTGTGCTTGTTGATTTAAGATCCCTATAGGTTCTGGATATTAGGCCTTTGTTAGATGCATAGTTTGCCAGTGTCTTCTACCATTCTGTAGGTTGTCTATTTCTTCTGTTCTTAATTTCTTTTGCTGTGTAGAAGCTCTTTACTTTAATTAGGTCCTGTATTAGTCTGTTCTCACACAGTTATAGAGACACACTTGATACTGAGTAATTTATAAAGAAATTAGATTTAATCAGCTCATGGTTATGTGGGCTGTATAGGCTTCTGCTTCTGGGAAGGCCTCAGAAAATTTAAAATCATGGCAAAAGTGAAGGGGAAGCAAGAAAATACTCACATGGTGGGCAGGAGATAGAGAAGGGAGGTGCTACATACTTTCAAACAGATTTTGTAAGAACTTTATCACCAGACAGCACTAGGGAAATGCTGCCAAACCATTAGAAACCACCCTCATGATCCAATCACCTCCCAATAGGCCTTTCCTCTAACACTTGGGATTGCAATTCAACATGATATTTGGGTAGGGAAATGAAGCCAGATCATATCAGGTCCCACGTGTCTATTTTTGCTTTTGCTGCATTTGCTTTTGGGGACTTAGCCAAAAATTCTTTGCCAAGGTTGATATTGAGAAGTGTATTTCCTAGGTTGTCTTCCAGGATTTTTACAGTTTGAGGTCTTACACTGAAATCTTTAATTCATTTTGAGTTAGTTTTTGTATATGGTAAAAGGCAGGGATCCAATTTCATTCTTGTGCATATAGCTAGTCAATTATCTTAGCAGCATTTATCGAATAGAATGTCCTTTCCCCTTTGCTTATTTTGCCAGCCTTGTTGAAGATCAGGTGGTTGTAGGTGTGCAGTTTTATTTCTGGGTTCTCTATTCTGTTTCATTAGCTACATGTCTGTTTTTGTACCAATGCCAAGATGTTTGGTTACTGTGGCTTTATAATATAGTTTGCAGTCAGATAATGTGATGCCTCCAGTTTTTGTCTTTTGGGTTAGAATTTATTTGGCTATTCAAACTCTTTTTTTTATATCCATATAAATTTTAGAATAGTCTTTTCTAATTCTGGGAAAAATGTTGGTGCTTTGATGGCAATAGCATTGAATCTGTAAATTGCTTTGGGCAGTATAGCCATTTTTATGATATTGATTCTTTGAATTCATGAGTTAATCCACCACAATCAAGTAGGCTTTATTCCTGGAATGCAAGGCTGGTTCCACATACATAAATCAGTAAATGTGATCGCCACATAAATATAATTAAAAGCAAAACCAATTTGATCATATCAATACAAATAGAAAAAATATTGATAAAATCCAATATCCATTCATGATATAAAGCACTCAATGCACTAGGCCATTGAAGAAACATTCCTCAAAATAATAAAAGCCATCTATGAAAACCCCACAGCCAACATCATACTGAATGAGCAAAGCTCAAACCATTACCCTTGAAAACTGGAACAAGACAAGGATGTCTTCTCTCACCAATCCTGTTGAACACCGTACTGGAAGTCCCAGCCAGAGCCATCAGGCAAGAAAAATAAAAGCCACCCAAACAGGAAAAGAAAAAGCCAAACTATCTCTCTTCCCCAACGATATGATTATATAGTTAGATGATCCTAAAGACTCAGCCAAATGGCTTCTAGAATTGATAAGCAACTTTAGCAAAGTTTCTGGATACAAAAACAATGTACAAAAGTCAATAGCATTCTACATATCAACAACGTTCAGACTGAGTAAAATCAAGAAAACAATTGCACTTACAATAGCCACAAAGAAAATGAAATACCCAGGGATACAGTTAACTAAAGAGATGAAGTATTTCCAAGGAGAACTACAAAATTATTTCTGAAAGAAATCAGAGACAACACTAATAAATGGAAAAACACTGCACTTTGTTATTAATAATCTCTTTTTTAGGTATTTTATTTGTTAAAGGTGTGGGATACATGTGCAGAACACGCAGGTTTGTTACATAGGTATACACATGCCATGGTGGTTTGCTGCCCCCATCAACCTGTCATCTAGGTTTTAAGCCTCTTCTGCCTCTATTGAGATGATCATGTGGTTTTTATCGTTGGTTCTGTTTATGTGATGGATTGTGTTAATTGATTTGCATATGTGGAACCAGACTTGCAACCCAGGGATGAAGCCAAGATGACTGTGGTGAATAAGTCTTTTAATGTGTTGCTGGATTGGGTGTGTCAGTATTTTACTGAGAATTTGCACGTCAATGTTCATCAGGAATATTGACCTGAAAATTTCTTTTGTTGTGTCTCTGCCCGGTTTTGGTATCAGGCTGATGCTGCCCTCATAAAATGAATTAGGGAAGAATCCTTTTTTCTATTGCTTGATATAATTTCAGAAAGAATAGCAGCAGCTCCTCTTTGTACCTCTGGTAAAATCTGGCTGTGAATCTGTCTGGTCCTGGGCCTTTTTTGGTTGGTAGACTATTATTTACTGCCTCAATATCAGAGCTTGTTATTAGTCTATTTGGGGATTTGGCTTCTTCCTGGTTTAGTCTTGGGAGGGTGTATGTGTCCGGGAATTTATCCATTTCTTCTAGATTTTTCTAGCTTATTTGCGTAGAAGTGGTTATGGTATTCTCTGATGGTAGTTTGTCTTTCTGTGGGATCAGTGTTGACATCTCCTTTATCGTTTTTTATTGTGTCTATTTGATTCTTTTCCTCTTTCTTAATCTGGCTATTAGTCTATTTTGCTAATCTTTTCAACAAACCAGCTCCTGGATTCATTGCTTTTTTTTTTTTTTTTTTTTTTTTTAAAGGGTTTTTCATGTCTCTATCTCCTTCAGTTCTGCTCTGATCTTAGTTATTTGTTTTCTGGTAGCTTTTTTTTTCTCTTCTTTCTCTATTTTAATTGTGATGTTAGTGTGTTGATTTTAGATTTTTCCTGCTTCCTCCTGAGGGCATTTGGTGCTGTAAATTTCCCTCTAAACACTGCTTTAGCTGTGTCCTAGAGGTTCTCATACCTTGTATCTTTGTTCTCATTGGTTTCAAAGAACTTACTTACTTCATTATTTACCCAGTAGTCATTCAGGAGCAAGTTGTTCAGTTTACATCCAGTTGTTCAGTTTTGAGAGAGTTTCTTAATCCTGAGAATTTTCAACCCAGAATTTCATATCCAGCCAAACTAAGCCTCATAAGTGAAGGAGAGATAAAATCCTTTACAGACAAGCAAATGCCAAGAGATTTTGTCACCACGAGGTCTGCCTTACAAGAGCTCCTGAAGGAAGCACTAAATGTGGAAAGGAAAAACCAGTATCAGCCACCAAAAAAAAATACCAAATTGTGAAGACCATCGATGCTATAAAAAAAACTACATCAACTAATGAGCAAAATAACCAACTAGCATCATAATGACAAGATCAAATTCACACATAGAAATATTAACCTTAATTGTAAATGGGCTAAATGCCCCAATTAAAAGATACAGACTGGCAAATTGGATAGAGGGTCAAGACCCATAAGTGTGCTGTATTCAGGAGACCCAACCCACATGAAAAGATGCACAAGAGAATGGAGGAAGATTTAACAAGCAAATAGAAAGAAAAAAAAAAAAAAAAAAAAAAAAAAAAAAAAAAAAAAAAGGGCTACAAATCCCAGTCTTTGATAAAACAGACTTTAAACCAACAAAAATCAAAGACAAGGAAGGGCATTACATAATGGTAATGGGATTAATGCAACAAGAAGAGCTAACTATTCTAAATATATATGCACCCACTACAGGAGCACCCAGATTCATAAAGCAAATTCTTAGAGATCTACAAAGAAACTTAGACTCCCACACAATAATAGTGGGAGATTTTAACATCCCACTGTCAATATTGGACAGATCAGTGAGACAGAAAATTAACAAGCATAGTCAGGACTTGAACTCGGCTATGGACCAAGCAGATCTAATACACATTTACAGAACTTTCCACCCCAAATCAACAGGATTTACGTTCTTCTCAGCACCACATCATACTTAAAACGTGAAAGAAATCAGATGGAAAGAAGGGATAAAGAAAGAATAAAGTGTGGATAATGGAGGATATGCATAATGAAAGTAAAACCACTGACACTACTTCAGATTTCAGCAAAATACGATCTTGCTGTCTCAATTCAAAACAATGCCATAATATTTCCAAGGTTTCTGGATCAGTATTTTAAAATGTGTCTCCCATTTTTCCCATAAATGCATTTTTTCCTGACAGATGTGGTATTTCAATTAATGTTCTAAAATTTTTATCCATAATTTAAAAACAAGAATTTTATTAATTTTACTTACACTGTCTTACCTTAAAAGTGATAAAGTTTTATGTTTGAGAAGAGCTTTAGTGCATTTTCCCACCTAAGGCAGGAGAGGTTTTGAGAGTGCCTGAGAATTATACATTCTGTTTAAACTCCTCTATTCCCAGGAAGTTAGTAACCTAAAATTAATTACCAATTCCTTCAGCACATTGTTCTTTATAAACATGCCAATTTGCTAACATCTTTGGAATAAAATAACTGAGGTATGGAAATTATATGTGTATCTTCTCATTCCAACTTTACATTTATTTATAAGTGGAGAAAAATTCAACTTAAAGATCATTCTCTATGTCTTTGTGATGATGAAGCATGACATTAGTCTTCCCTAGACTAAGTCAACTTGAAAACCTACCCCTATCCTCCTGCAAGTCTGACTGTGCATGTGTTCCTATCAGATATTCCCTTGGCTGTCTTGGAACACTTCTTATAGACTACTGGAAGAGGTCTATAGCATTTTGAGTCACAGCAGTGTATCAGAAGAAGGAAAAGTAGGTCCTCACATCTGCTTTCAAGTTGCCTTCAAATATGATCACGTAAAATAAACTGAACTATGAATACAACTTTTAAGTAAAGCTATGCATTTGTGTAAGGTGAATTTTCTATGCTATGGTGAACATTTAGGAAAAATATAAAAGATTGCTTAAAAATACTTGTCATTATTTAACATAAGGAAAGTAGGGCCAAAATAAAAGTTTGCTTTAGATCTCAGAGTCTTTCCATTTGTATTCTTGCAGGCTAAGGTTTTAGAAAGAACACAGTATGAAAGTGTTTTGCCAACTGCTGCATTTAATAATTGTTCTTGGGCATAAACTCTTACTCATTTTATGTGAACTCTTTTGTTTCCTAGAAACATTTTAGGACATTTCTTGGTCTGCTGCATCAAGTGATAGCCTCTAGAACATTTTTAGCTCTGAAAGAGACAATTTACTAAACAGCGAAATAGTGTCTGCAGTAAAGAAAGATGTGATTAAGTAGAAAGCCATCTTTTTCAAATGTATTTTCTATTGGAAAATTGTATCTACTTATTAAACAATCTTTTGCTTAGATGACTAGTTTGATTTCCCTATTTTCTTTCTAAGGACTTCTAGAACGTACAGGAATCTGGTTATCTTTTAAAAAGCAGTTACAATTCCAGGACTGTTCAATTCAATTTAAAATTTTTCTTATTAATTCTTGTTTAAAATATCAGCAAGAATTTATATACTAGTACAAAATAAAACACAATCAATAACTTTTTGTCCCTATAAATACAGATACTCAAATGAATGCATCTTTTGTCTTCAAGTTTTTCACATCTCTATAGCATGGCTTTATTCTAAACAGAGGGAACAATTTTATCATTTGAACTGGTAATGTCATTCCTCTTAGACCTGTCTTTATTCATTATTTCTATTCTGGTCTTTTTTAGGACTTTGCATTTAGGATTGAATAGAGCTCTTGGAAAGAGAAAATTTTGTGTCTCAACAGTGGGCTCCCTTCTTTAAGCCTGGTTGACCAGGTACAAACATATTTAAAAGGAATTTGCTTAGTAAATGTGTATCTCATTGCATTTGGCAGGAGTCCACAATTCAAATGCCAGCAGCCCCCATGAGACTTGGATTTGTCAGCTAATTTCAACTAAAAATGATTCCTGCAATGGTTTTCTCCCAGCAATTATGCTTAAAAACCAGTTCGTTGTCACAAGCTTTTTTCAAAGCTGTCTCAGTTGCCTGAAAGCCCATTTGCACCTCACCGTCACTGAAAGCCATGATACTCACGCCACCGAGGTGCTGATCAGCATTGTCGCGTCTTCCATAGCAGTTGATCTGTGTATGGAAGTGACAACGCTGTGCGGCAATCCCAGCCTTTCTAAAAACCATCTTGCTTGATTTCTTTTTATTTTTCAAGATAAGGCCCTACAGAGGGAACTATTGGCAGAGCTCTTTCTTATCATTATGACTATTGTCAAACTCTGAGAATTAAGCAATGTATGTTTTCCCGAGTTTTCTCCCCCTCAACCAAAAAAACAAAACAAAAACAAAAGCAAAAAAGCAGTGGCTTAGCATCCGCATCAGCACTTTTAATTTAGCTCAAATTAGTTTAGCTACAGCTCAAAAAAAAAAAAAAAAAAACTTCATTGTTTCAGGTTGTTAACCACAATGTCTTATAAAATGAAGCATGTTTACTGTCATTTTGCAAAAGTCATTTCTTCCTTTATGAATTTGGCAACGAAGAATTTCAAAGATACCAGTGTGGGTTTGTTATCATGCACCAGCCAAAGCTGTCAGGCCTCATTACCTCCAAGACAAAAATTACAGGCTAATGTATTAAATGCTTGAATAGAAACGCCGTGCACCATCTTCATTCTGTGGTAATGGGATGACACCAGCAGCCCGTACGCTGAACTACAGTCGTCTCCCCTCCCCCTTCACCTCGCGGTGCACAGAAGGGGAGAGATGAACATGCAAGCAAAATCGAAATGCTGGATTTATTGCCAGCAGGATCCAGCAGCGCTTCTGTTCCTGTGAATGTAGTGCATTCATTTTAACAAACCCCATTTCAAGGGGTCTGTCACAAAGCAAAACACACTTCTTATCTGGCTGAATATTTAACATAGCAGCTCCGGGTCCCAATTTATCTCCTTTAAAATGGAACTAGAAGTCAGTTTGAGGGGTTTTTTCAGATTTTTAAAAATAAATTGCTTTCAATGATTACATAAAGATGCCATCCTGGCTGAAGTGGATTGATTTTTTAAAAATATTTCTAATATTCCAGTCACTTTTTAAGAAATTCATCTTTGTTTTTCTGTGAGGTTTATACTTCCAGACATTAGAGATAAGTCTTTGGACACATTTTGTATCCCCAGAATGGAATGATGAGGTCACATTTTAAAATCTGCCACACCGACAGTGATGGTGAATTTTCCCTCCTCCTGATTATTAACCTATCATGCACATCTGGCAAACAACCCCAAATTATTTTTTCTTGGTTGAATTTAAGCTGCAAACTCCAGCCTTATTGTCCCAATTTGTTAATGTTTATGGTAAAAGGAGGTAATGGAGCTTAAATGCACAAGAGACCAGAGCTTGGTCTGTGGTGCTAAGGACTATGAACTTCACCCCGAACTGGAATGACTCATTTCCTGGTTTTCACTAGGCAGATGCCTTAGCACGGTTCTCAACTTGAACCTTTCTAAAACTGAAAAACCATGGAAAACTGATGGGAAAACAAATCACTTGGGAGGGAATAAAATAAAATAGCAAGAGCATGAGCTTTGGAGCAAGACTGACCCATGTGTGAAGCCGGCTCAACTGATTACCTGCCGGGCAGCCTGACCTGTTTTCTTTTCTATAAAATGGAGGGAAATAATGCTTACTTAATAGGGCTTTCTGGCAGATTAAGAGATAGCTATAATGCATGCAGCTCACTTAGAGCATGGTACATTGGAAAAATTCAATGTGTGTTAGCTCTTATTTGATTTTGAATAATTGTTTTATCTATTAAATATTTTGCTTGCCAAAATATTAAACTTTCTAACAATAGAAGAAAAATCTGGGCTATTATACCTACTTACAGCAATTGTTTAGTTTAAGATTATCTGTCTCTGTCTCTGTCTCTACTGATTAATTATACTACATGTCTGTTCAGCTGTGAACAGCTTCCAAGTCATGAGGCTTTGTGTCTGCGACACTGAGTTCTTACGTATGTATGTTTCATCTTTTCTTAAGTATACTTCTCCCTATTTCTATGACTCTACCATGGCTGGTTATGAATCAATCAAAGTGAAAATAAACACTTTATTGTCCATTCATGTTTTGGTTCAATATTTAGAGCATTGTTTAACCTAAGTTTTTTTTTTAATTCAGCACTTAGGATAATACATGATACGTTAGGTGCCAGAATAGATCATCAGAACACTGTCTCTTCCTTCCAAGAGGGTGCATTTTAGAATGGGGAAATAAAATGATAACCAAATGATTAAAATATAAAATGAAATGCAGAACTGCCATGTGAAAAAAAAATTGTCTTGAGTACATTTTACATATTATGGGGATCAGCAACAGCTTCTGTGAGATGCCATTTGGCATGAGCCTTGATGTTGGCATAGGCTCCCTTTAAGTTGAAAAAAGTTGGGTGAGTTAGGGGAAGAATGGGTACAAAAGGGGAACAATTTAAGCAGAGCATAATTTGTTTATAGGGAGTAGTAGATATAAATCATATGGTAGAGGATCTTGAATTCTTAGGTAAGATTTTGTCTTTATATGCAATGGGCAAACACTGAAAATGTTTGAACAAGGGAATATGATTTTTAAAAATCTGCCTTAAAAAGATGAACCTAGCAGCAATGTGAAGGCAATAGGGTAATGGATAAAGAGACATTGGGACATCAGTAGAATCCTATTTCAGAAAATAATTAATGAGGGCCTGAACCATAAACCTCTAGGTAGTACTACAAAGTTATTCTGGTAAAGTACCTCTTACAGAACTTTGTTCAATTAGGTACTTAACGGTTGTGAAGGGGATGGATGCTTTCATATTAAATCACTAGGTAATCTCTTCTTTTGCTGCATGTCAACTCATTATCATATTCTCTTTCCCACATATGAGTAGAAAAGTCTAAGATGGCAACCCTCTCCTTCCTGATCCCCTCAGTGCTGCATTAAAACCAGGCCATGGTATCCTGTTTTTTTGCACTGTAGAGAAAATAGCGATCATTGTAACTAACTCCATTCCCGGAGTGCTCTTTTCTGACAAGCTATTACAGGCCATGTAAGGCACCAAGCAGGTCTGGAATATGTCTCCTTTTCTACATTCCTGAAAAGTAAGTAAAACTTTCTCCGATACACTCAAATGGTCTTTTAATGATCCTTTCAATAGCCCTCTGAAGAAAAACTTTGTACCAGAATTATCATCCTGTCCTTACAGACAAGGAAAACTGAGACAAGGAGATTGAGGGTCTTGCCCGAGCAAGCCAATTTAGAGGCAGAAATAGTCATCTTTCCTGTGACTCCAACCCCTTAGCACAATGTTACATCATTCCATATATGCTAAGTTTTAAAATGATACCAACATTCTACGCACTGATAAAGATACTTCAACATTCTGAATGTCAGAAAAAGAAAACTAAGCTCTCTGAGTTAGATCATGGGCTTATACTCCTATCCCTTCCTCCTCTTCATATTTATAATTTATTTATAAGCTTCTAATGTAAGTTATACTTAGCCCTTTAAGTTTTTACTTACTTTATCAAGTTCCCCCAAATGCTGCAGTTTATGCAATGTAAGATTTTACCCCATATGATAGCATGCTTTGCAGAATCACGTAATACGTATTTCTTACTTTATGGATCTCACCATTATGTTGTAATACACACAAAAATGCTGAAACTCCAGACAGGATACCTAGTGATTTCTGTACTTATATTTGTTAGAAATGTTTTAGTCTACAAATAACAGAAAACCCAACTACCAGGGATTTAAACAATAAAGACAATTATTGCTCATTTATTAAAAAGTCTGGAAGTAGGTGATCTCTGGATTGATTTAGCAACATAATGATGTCATCAAATACCCTCCTGTTCCGCCACCTTTTTTTAATAATGACCCTTTTCCTTACCTCATGGCAATGAGGGCTACTGGAGATCAGACATCACATCTTTGTTAAAGAAGAGAAGTGAGAAGTTGCAGTACCAGCAAGCAATTATCAGCTGCTTATCTCTTATCTGGAAACAAGAATCTTTACCAGAAGCTTTCTAGAAGAATTTTATGTCTAATTGACCAGAACTGAATTACAAAGCCAGATCTAGCTTCAAGACAAGCTAGAAAGATATTATCTTGGCCGGGCGCGGTGGCTCACGCCTGTAATCCCAGAACTTTGGGAGGCCGAGGCGGGTGGATCACGAGGTCAAGAGATCGAGACCATCCTGGTCAACATGGTGAAACCCTGTCTCTGCTAAAAATACAAAAATTAGCTGGGCATGGTGGCACGTGCCTGTAGTCCCAGCTACTCGGGAGGCTGAGGCAGGAGAACTGCTTGAACCCAGGAGGCGGAGGTTGCAGTGAGCCGAGATCGCGCCATTGCACTCCAGCCTGGGTAACAAGAGCGAAACTCCGTCTCAAAAAAAAAAAAAAAAAAAAAGATATTATCTTGCCTTTAGTGGCTGAAGAAAGGGAAATGGAGATAGAAACCAAGTGTCAGCAAAAATTCTTTCATCTGTGAATGGCAATTTTTAAAACATGTATATATTTCTTTATTTATTTTGTAAAGCTACACTTTGGGTAAGTCAAAATAATTGGAAAAAAATCAGAGATGAAGAAAATAAGGGTAATAAATGGAGAAGTGTTCGAGGAAAATGATATAAAAAGAGAAAAAGAACTTGTGTGATTGAACAAGCTAAAAGGTGTTTTTTATAGGAAACATCTCTAAACACTTTTTAAATACATTGTGAAAATCACCCAGAAAAATGGGTCATAGGACTCAACTTATCTAGCTCACATTTTGAGTTCTTAATTTTTTACCTTTTTAATAATAATGACATGAACAGGATTATTTTCCAAAGACAGTTTTACATGGAATTACTTATACCATTTCAGCAAAAGTAACCTTTAACTTTCCAATCATGCTGTAAGCATTGAAAATGAATATTGGAAAGCTCACTTACTTTTCTTATTTCCAACACCTGCTTCAAGTATACCTATGAGAGTCTTGCTATCTATGCATGCTTGAGGCCACAGCAGATAAATGAGTTTTCGCCTACAGACCCTGAGCGTCAGAAAGTGTCTCCTGGGTAGCCCTAGCTCAAAGAATGACCAGCCCATCAGGATTCAACAAAACTCCAATTGACAAATATGCAAAGCACAGTACAAGAGGGCATTTGAAATGTCACCTCAGAGCCGATAATGTAACAATTTCCAATTGCTACTGGCACTCTGCTTTCTGCTATTTTATTTTCCAGCCATGCCCTCAGGCAAGTCAATCAAGAGTGGCACCAGGTTTAAATTTAATAATGTTGTTCATTGTGATATCTTTATGCCAGGCTGCTTCTCCTCATACCTCTAAGCTCCAGTATGTGCTAAATACTTCCACTGGTAAAGACAGAAGCTGGACTGAGCTGCTGTTTCTCTCTACTGTTCATATTTATTCTTCCGATAACAGCACAGTGGTAACAAACTTTTACTGAGTGACTGATGTGCAGGTCCTGTCCTAAGCCTTTATATGTCTCTCTTAATTTATTCTTCACAACAGTTCTGTGAAGGAGGCAACATTAGTCCATTTCATAAGTAAGGAAACAAATATTAAGGAACTTGTCGAGGATAACATACTTTGTCATTGGTCTCAAGGCTAGTTTTGGACTAGTTATACAATCAGCGCATTTCTACCAAAGCCACTCCAGTTCTTACTAGTATTTTTTAAGAGACCATTTTCTTCACATTCTAGCATTCTAGGGGTATTATAAACCTCTCATTTCAGTAAATTACGGTATTTGTAATATTAGGGTATGTGTCAAACAGTGTAGGGCTTGCCATACAGCAGATTCTCAATAAATAGTTACTGAATTAAAAAGCACTCTTTATTTGCTTGTATAACTTGCTTTGTTTTTTTTAAGGAATATTGCTTTATTAAAATAAAAATGAATGCAATGAAATTTTTTTTAAAAGCAAGGGGTGGAGGTCAAGTTGCTGTCACTAGGAAGCCTTAACATACCATCTGCCATGTGGAATGTTCTCTAACAAGGCAGACCCAGTGCTCACAAGCAACCAAATAGTCAAACAGTTCACAGCTTAATTGCCTTCTATGTTTTTATAGCACCAAGAAGAGTCTTGACCCTACCCAGCAAGCCAACAGAAAAATTTGTCTTCTTAAAGCCTTCTGACCTTGAAATACTCATCTCAAAAAATTTCCTCCACCACAGGCAGATATGTTTATCTATCATCCTATGTGCGAAGGAAAATTAGTCTATTGAGATGAGCTTCACTACAAAAATATTAGATTTAAAAAAAATACTTGGATACATTTGTAGCATGTGTCTTATTCCCAAAGGAATCTCATGAGAAAAACTATAGAAAAGGCCACAGTGATAATATTTCCAGGGCCTAATTCCCTGACTACATATCTAAGGGATATCTGGCTTCTAAAGAATATCTGACTGCTAAACAATGATTAACAAACATTTACCAAACAGTATAAAAACTCACAACACATATTGACTAAGCTTTACTTAAGTACTAACCTACTGAGGGATATCCATTCTTTATTTTTATAAGATCTGCTATATTTTATTCTTCACCTTTAAAATATACTTAACAATGCTATGTGCCTGAATATCACTACACACACACACACAAACACACATACAATACACACAAACACACACATACTCACACAAAGGAATCTGTGGTAGTTGAAACAGCAGTATTTTGGATGTCTTAGTTGCCATCTCTGGTGGCATGATCTCTTGTCATCCACCACTTGCCTGACTGGACTCCATTCCTCTTGTGTAAAATTGAGGTGGTAATAACATACAATCAATTCTAATTATTCATGGCAGCTATGTTCTATACAGCCACTACAAACACTGAAAATACTGAATTGTTGCACTTAAGTGGAAATACCGAGTTAGGTTTCTGTGAACCTCTGGTCACAACATTTTTTTTTTTTTTTTTTGGTCTTTTTGTTTTTTTCCTTTTTGTGGAGAACGGGATTTTTTATCTTCTTTTTTTGGGGTGCAGTGGTAGGACCATGGCTCGCTGCAGCCTCAACCTCCCAGGCTCAAGAGATCCTCCCGCCCCAGCCACCTGAGTAGCTAGGTCTAGGGTTGTGCACCACCATGCTGAGCTGATTTTTT
The DNA here is from genome assembly GCA_004027835.1 of Alouatta palliata. Taxonomy (NCBI): domain Eukaryota; kingdom Metazoa; phylum Chordata; class Mammalia; order Primates; family Atelidae; genus Alouatta; species Alouatta palliata. The sequence goes on along the minus strand of PVKV010004007.1, from coordinate 11,803 downwards.
GTATTTTCTTGTGGAAACAGGTTTGTGCCATGTTTCCCAGGCTGATCTCAAACTCCTGGACTCAAGTGATTCAACCATCTCGGCTTCCCAAAATCCCTCCCATGGGATTATAGGCATGAGCTACCATGCCTGGCCACAACATTTTTTATGCAATTAATAGACAATTGTTTTCCTATGTGTTTCTGTTTAAAGACACTTTAACATATATTTGTGACTCATTAACATTAAACTCAGGGACAACAGCACTCTTAACTTGTGCCTAAACAAAGCTTACTTAACCCACGGTTTTTCCCCAGTAAGGCCTGTCACAGCTTTTTTTGTACTTGGGAACACTAGATAGCACTTTCGTATTACGCTAAGGGACCATTTTAAACAGTGAATTATCAACAAAAAGCACAAATATGCAAAAAAATGCAGTACTAAATAGATCACAAAAAAAGACACTTGCTGAAACAAAAAGGCAGTGCATAACCTTGTTCTGTCTCAACTGTGAATGTGTGCATTGGGAGAATCAGATTTTCACTTCTCTGTGCATGTTTGAGAATGATCTTGAAAGCAGGCCTAGGGTATTGATTTGGGGGCTGCAAATAAATCTTAGCCAACAGACAAGTTTGAAAATATAGAATGCACGAATAATGAGGATCAACTGTACTTGAGTGTATTAAAGACCAAGTTCTGATATCCTCAGATAAAATTCTTTATATTAAGCAGAGGTCCCAGAATTTATTTTTCATTAATATGTCAAGGGTATACAGACCTCCTACTCTAACTTTTCCAAGATCCTAGGCCTTAGAAGATGAAGAGACGGCAGTGCTCAACAAAGATGAAGATGCTGATATGCAAGGGTCCACAGAACCAATGCAAGCAAGAAAAGGCTACTCCTCAATTGTTTGTGTAATGTAGTTTATAAGTGATTTTTACTCATTAATTTGTTTAGCAAACAATTTAATATTGTAGGAACTTCACTAATTAGTGGATACACAAAGCAGAATATAATATAGTCACTCCAAGAGCTTTTTCAACTTTTTAAGAAATGCACATAGGCTAGATTTTTGCAGCTCTCCTCATGCAGGAATTGGCAACACAGGCTTGTGTTTGCTCTCCTTTGTATTTTCTCAAACAAATCTGCTCTCCTGGATTGATGACGGTGGGAAAGTGGGATGAAGATTAAGCAAAACAGTACTTTTTTTTTCCATTCCCTTAGGATTGGTTTAAGGCTGAAATGCATGTGAGAGCAGGATGGAAAGTGTAAAAGAATATATTCATGTTTCTATTGTTATTGATGGCAACAAAGTGATGTCATTGTCATAAGTCACTGGCTTTATAAGATAGCTGTTTTCACTGAAGGAACAACCATTTTGAAGAAGCATCTCAGATTGTTTTCTAGAAGGCTGTTTGTTTTTGTTGAGACAGTCTCACTCTGTCACTCAGGCTGGAGGGCAGTGGCATGATCTCAGCTCACTGCAACCTCTACTTCCCAAGTTCAAGTGCTTCATGTGCCTTAACCTCCCAAGTAGCTGGGTTTACAAGCGTGCACCACCACACCAGTTATTTATTTTTTTGGTCAAGACAGTTTCACCATGTAGAAGCCTGTTTTTATAGACATGCCAGAAACTACTGGTATGTGCTTTCCTCTACTGTTTAAGGATTTCAGACCATTAATACAACTATGTAACGCAGCATTTATCATGCTTCTGCTAACAGAACCTAGATTGAAATTCAATGCCAGTACAAATAATTTATCTTCCTAGAAATGATTTTTTTAATGTATAAAATTGAGAAACAGCAACACAAGTTCATTTGTAGATAGTCTGAGTCTGAACCTACAGCATTAAAAGTGACTCACCTCTTCTCAAACTCCCACTGTCGGTAGTGGTGGTGTCATCAATCATTACAGTCAGTGGGTGACAGAAAGAGCTTTAAATAATGTCTTAAAGTCAGTTTTTTATCATCTTTTCTTAACCCTAACTATCCAATTCTCAAGAGTCAGATATTGTGCATATTTTTATCCTCATTTGTATGTCATTTTCATAGGTTCTGAGATGTTCGTTACAATCTATCATCATTTTTTTCTTTATTACATAAAAGGTGAATTGGTAAGACAGGAAGTAATTGTCCCATTTTTTCTCATGTTAAGAGTGTACTAGAGTATTTGTAGGTTCTTGGCACAAGCAAAGGAATCATTTTACCACATTTGTAAATATAAAAATTCAGAGTGAAAGAGTTTAGTATCAGGAAGCACTTGACTACGTTTTTGATAGCATTACCATTAGCACAACTCTACACATTTCTGGCTAATTTACTAATAATTCATCAATAATCATTTTGTAAGATTCACAGTTGCTTCAACAATCTACCAAAACTAGCTGAATTAAATTTAAGTGAAATAATATTACCCAAGCAATTTTTTTAAACCTTCCTTTATATCTCTTCCACACATTCCACTGGCTGTTTATTATTATTTAGGGTGTAAGTCTTGATTGCTCCTGATTATGAAGTGAAGGAGAGGTCATAAATGACAATACCTACGTAAGGAAAGATGATTCAGAAAAAGAGCCATGACCCAGAGCTGTAAATGAAAATCTGAGTATCGTCCTATATGCCCAAAAATACAGTCATCAATTTTCCTCAATTTTCAGAAAACCAGTGTGAGTTAGGGAAATGTGAGAATGGTAAATTAGTACCTAGAATGCTATTACAGACTAAAAATGAGGTTGAAAATTTTTTAAAAATAAAGATCAGCATCTTGGCAGTTTATGATAAATACAAAATTGTTGCATAAATCTCATAAAACTCATTTCAGAGTTCTTACCTTAACAGTTTTATCTTAAAATATTATTAGAGTATTTCCCCAAGTGCTGAAGTTGCTTCTTTATTTATTCAAAAGTAAAGCTGAGTATTTAGTTTTAAAATTGGCTTCCAGGCAACTGTTTTCAGAAATCAAACTGTGGGATAATATTAGCACAAGAAAAAGGTTGACTGGTTTTTTACAGCTTGTCTACACTGAAATATAAGGTAATGTTCCTGTCCTGTGGATGGTGAGACCTGAGAAATGGTCACATACAATTATCAGCTGCACCTATCTAATCCTGAGGCATGTTCCAAAAATGTCAAGACCAGTCATTCAGTTATTCAGTCATTAAGCACTTGTGGAAAGTTGCTGTTTTCTAGGTACTGTGCTGGAAAAAAAAAGGTGATATTTGAAAATCACTGAATCACATTGTCAAAACTGAATGGATACTAGGTGGAGTTCTGTTCTGTGTTTTATAATTAATTCTGCCACGTGTTACCTCACCTTTTAATGAAGATATGGAAAGGCATCATAGATGAAATTCTAACAAATGATCTCATTTAATCCTCATATCAACCCTGAAAGAAGGGTCATCCCATTTTTACAGATGAGAAAGTTGAAGTTCAATGAGGCAACAGAAATTTAACAAATAACACACAATTTGAAAATGAAAAGCTCCAAATGAAATCCAGTTAAATCTGAACTCTAAACTATACCACTCTGCCGTGGTCTTTGTAGTTATGAAGACTTTTCTATCTTTAGTGATCTATTATACTGAAACCAACACTCTTGAGGGGATTGTACCTCATGTTTCTTTCAGGGAAATAATTCCCTCATTTTCAGTCAGTGCTTCAAGAAGTTTCCTTTGTCTCCTTTATGCTAGAATAAAACTCCAGAATGGGCATTGTAGCAGGAGAGCAGGTCAAGAGCCTAAGGTAAAGGAAAAAGGGAGGCAAAATATAGGCTTCTCTTATTTCCAGTTTTGCCCAATGGCAGCCTGGTCTGTATAATCCTTCTGGTATTTTGTTATAGTGGATTTACTAGAAACAGACACATTCATGAGCTACATAAATCTACAAAATCCTTAGGCAAAAAATAATGGTGTAGGGGGTTTCCTCTTTTGGGATACTGATATACACGGCTCCCAAAGTCCCTGGAAAATAATAGGTGATGCTGTTTCTCACATGCCTATATCTTTTATTTCATTGCTTACAATTGACTGAATATAAACTCCTCAATGTATTCCCCAAGTGTTTTTCTTCTGCATAAACCATGAAATTGTCAAGCATGGAGGACTACACAGTTCACTGCAGCCACCAGAAGTCATTGATTCTTGCATTTATTTCTTCTACATTTCAATTTTTATTTCTTCTAGTTTTTCATGCTGCTTGTCATATGGGATTGACATGTGTCACAAGATGCAGCTACATACTGAAATGGTGCATAACCATTATGTAAAATTTTAAAATAATACATTTTAAATTCTTCTCAGATAATTGCCAAAAATCAACATTGATGAGAGTAATATAAAGTTATTTCTCAAATAAAACCAGAAAAGCTATTACACAAATCAGAGAGAGAGAGCCTCCAACTGTATTTTCTGCTGAATTTAAATGAATAGAGTTAACAATGTTTATTAAAATTGTTTCACTGATAACCTTTCAAATCTCTTGTTGATATTGCAGAGTCTTGGATGGTAGGCCCTAGGATTCTTATCTAATTGTAGCACTGATTTTCACTGAGCTATCTGGAGATCCCTTCATTAATGAAGGATCAATTTTTCTCATCTTTTAAATCTTGCTTCTTTTCTGGAAATTATTACTGGCTAAAGGAAATGAGGACTAGGAGAGGAAATACTCGTTTTAATCCAATAGTATAACATTTATTGAAGTATTCCTGTAATAAGGTGGATACACACACACACACACACACACACACACACACACTCCATTTATAGATGAAGCAACATTACTAACACCAACAGAACAACATTAGTATACCGTAAGTGACAGGGCTTGCCATAGGAAGGTGAACCATGATCTCTGTGGAAAATCTAGATAGATTACAGGTCAAGAGGACTAAATTATCATCTATCTCTGCTTCACTGTGAAAATGTATAAAGTAAAAATAAATACTCATCATGCCATACTGTTTCTTTCCTAATACATATAGACGCAGATGCACACACACAGACACACTCACCTCATGTCTAATACAGAAGCATATGCATATATTTTGCAGAGTGGACACAGTGGAATAACACAAAGATGAGTTAAACATTGGTAAGATTTAACAAATTGCATTCCCTGTGGCAAATTATTAGATGCTGTTTTTCTATACTGTTAAGAGTGTTCTTACTCAACATTGCCTTTAAATTGTTCAGAAATAAATCTTCATTATTCATCCATTCCACATGGTTTGCACGGCTCTGTATTTGGTGCTTTCTAATCTCTTTTGTCTCAGTTCTTGCCATTTCCTCTCACTATTTCTGCTTTATAACCTTTTAGGCTGAGCTACATGAAATTACCAATATTTAATGTTTTAGACCTATCAAATGTCAATATCATGTTATAACTTTAGTTAGCCAGGCTCCCCAATGTTATATCCCTCTCTGGTCTCTGGCCTTTGATGAAGTTATCCCCTCTTCACTTGCTTTGCCATACCCAGTCCCTTCCTACTTTTGGTTAACTTTGACTCATCCTTTATGTCTCTGCTGCTTTGCCCTTTCCCTAGCAAACTTTTTGCTGAAAGAAAAAAAAAAAAAAAGTACTTCCTCAAACTTTTCGGTGAGAAAAAAAAAAATACAGTCTTTCTAAGCAGAAAAAAGAAGGTCGAGTTCAATCTTATTCTCACATCTAGTTATCTACAGCATTCACTGTTTGGAACATAGCTCCATTGAATCCTTCTGCTTGCTCTGTTTATTACTCTGTTTCTGACAATTCTCCCCACTGTAGAAATACTTGCATGGATTGGAGATTTATTCTTCATAGTAATTAAAGGTTATTTCTATGACATTCACCTTCCTTGGACAGATAAGCAATCACATCGACCTGCTGCAAATGTGTTATTCTCTAAATTAGATAAATGCTTCCATCACTACACTTTCTGCTAAAAACTAGTTTTATATAGGGACAATAGCTTTTATTACAGCCTTAGGGAAAGCTATATTTTTCACCTTTTAGTAACCCAGTACAATTCCAGGTGCTGCCAGTCTTTAATCTGATTCTTATTGGTATGGATTGAGTATCTGTTTTGACATTAGGATGCTTCAGAAAAAGAGCCCCACAAGATGCTATTACAGATCAAAAATATTACTCCTACTGAAGCCTGAGCTTGAATCTTTTGAAATGAATACAACTTTCCTAACTCAGCAAAACATCTATAGCTGATTTTAAGGGAACATTTCTAATACATTTCCAGTAGGTCAATAATGTGGGTACTTTTTATTTTATTCCTTTTTGAGGAAGAGAGATGACCACAGGAGTATAGATATGGCAATCACTGAAGCAAAAAGCAAAGAAAAAGACATACAGCTTTTCCCTTTCGAAAAACATCCCTTGATGCTGTAACCTAATTACCAGATTAAACATATATTATGAAGTAAAGAAGCAGAAAAATGCTGAAATTTAGATAATTAAACAATTTGGACTACAAACAATTTTTTTGAGTTGTTTAAAGTGATTTCTGAAAAAAATTAAGGTCTAAGGCAAAATAGCCACTGAATTTAGTAATTATGAACAAAATAGTACCAGAAAAAGAGCGAAATAAAGTCTTACATGTATAAAAACGTAATAGTTTCCTGGAATATGATCCTAAACATATCAAAAGGATAAAGAAATAAATTCTTGAACTAAATGTTCCACATAAAAATTAACCTGCGGAGACTAGTCAGTGGAGCAAAATTTACTCATTTATTTATTTAATAACTGTATTATCAGTATATAGCAAGTACCTGCCATGTGCCAGACACTGTCCTTGGGCAACAAGACAATATCCATGATCTCCAGAGCCTAACATACAGAACTCTTCAGTCTAGTAGGTAGTAAGAAGAAACAAAACGGATCATGTGACTAACAAGTCCATGATTTACTACTGTACCTATCATGATACATGGCAAGAGTCCAGAAGAACACATTTCTGTATGACCTTAACAGACCACAAAAATTCGCAGTCTTAACCAATTTCCCCATCACACTAACTTGCTTCCATCAACGTACATAGTCTACCAACAGGCAAATGGTTACACAAACCATCTAAGTAATAACATTTGGTCAGACCAGAGAGTTTAGGCTTTCGTTTGCTGCTGCTGTTCTGTTGTTGCTCTTGTTCTTAATGACTATGATCAATTAGCCACAGAGGTACAGCATGATGGACAGATGCTACTGAGATTTATGCTCAAAACAATTTTTTCCATGCTTCTACTTTCTGAAGTTTTGTAACAATTTTCTTTTTGTCCAACCCCAACTCCTCCCCCATGCACACTCAAAGAGTTTAAAATTTAAAAGACTTTCATGTGATAATAAAAACAATAATGACCAAAAAAACAGGCTGTTCAAAAGAGATTAGAAAGGATTACTGCGCTATAATATGACAAAAAGCAACAACAGACGAAGGAAAAAACTTACAGAAGACTTTTGGTATAATGTTTTAACCAAAAACAGGATTGATTTTTTTCCCCCTCTGTGGAACTAAAGTTTCTGAGATAAACTTAATTCTGATACAGAAAATTGAGATTTCTTAACACAGGAAAGAACTATTTTTTATCAGGTGGACTTTGAAATTATTGAGTTAAAATGAAGTCAATTCCGTTGCACCTTCAAAGTAGATTTAGGTAGTTTTTCAATTTAAAGGCAGTATTTACCTTTAACACCAGTTGCTATCCATAATGTGGTGTGGGATTTTGCTCAAAGGTGAAATAAGAAATTCTAAATATTATACACTTTGAGGATAAAATCCTACCTTTGTCATCTACTGCATATTTTAGGCATCAATTTACATATATTTTATATTTTCAAAAAAAAATTAAAATATGTAAGGTGACTATTTGGAGAAGAGACAATTCCCTTGCCAAACAGTATAAAATACAAAATTTTACATACATTTTATATTTTCAAGAAAATTAAAATATGTAAGGTGACTAATTTGGAGAAGAGACAATTCCCTTGCCACACAGTATAAAATTAGTATAAAATTCTCTTCTTGCCAAAATGGAATGAACGAAAGCTTATTTACCTTCATGACTAAAACAACTAAAAATAAAGATTTAATACTTAAAAGAATAATTTTTAGATACATCAGGTAGAACATAACTGATTTCTGAGAAGGAGAAACAAAGTGAGCCCTATAATTGCTTGTTATGGATCAATAATCCATAAGCAGAAGAAAAAATAAGTTAATAGGAACAGACTCAGAAATTACACAAATGATAAAGTATGTAGACATTCAACCAGTTCTTAAACAGCTGTTAAAACCATATTGCATACGTTGTAAGAGACAGAAAGAGTAAACATGTTAAGTAGAGATACACACCCAAACCAAATTTCTAATAAAACTAACTCTGAAATAAAAAATATATTGGGTGGTTTAGCAGCAGATTAGACACCACAGATAAGAAGATTAGTTAACCTAAAGACAAAGCTATAAACTATTCAAACTTAGATGGAAAAATATAGAAAGTAAAAAAAAAAAAATAGATCAGTGAGTTGTGAGGCAATTTCAGACAGTCTACTAAACATGTAATTGGAGTGCCCAAGAGTCAAAGGTGAAAGAGAGAAAAATATTTGAATAGCCAAAATTTTATGAAAGCTATAAAAACCCACTGATCCAAAAATGTCAACAAATCTCTAGTACTTGCAACAAGAGTACTATAATCAAATTGCTTGAAATATGAGAGAAAAAATTAAAAACACGCATTATGTACAGATGAACAAGAATAACAGCGTATTTCTCATTTAAAGCAACGTAATCCAAAATACAGTGGAATAGAACATATAAAATACTGAAAGGAAAATCTATCATCTTAGAATTCTACTCAAATTTTCCAAAAATGGAGAAAAAAATTGCCATTTCAGACATAAAATTGTTGAAAGAATTCATCACCAACAGATTTGCACTACAACTAATATTAAAGGGAAGTCTTTAAAAGAAAATATCAAATTGAAACATGGATCTATGCAAAGGAATGAAGAACACTGGAAATGGAATATGCCCTTTGGATCAATAAAGGGATGCTAAAATTGAGATACCAATACAATAGTTTAATACTGAAGAAGTAAACAGGTTCCCACGTGCAACATTTGTAATGCAAATGGTCTAGAACTGCTTTTATGATTATTATTAAACCCTCAGCCAGGTAAGATAAAAAGTGATCAGAGACTTAAAAGATATTCCAAATACTTTTTTGAGAGGAAGTGTTTGCCACATAGGTGTTCCCACTACATCTTTTGGTGGAGAAGATGTAACACTTTCCGCTTCACCTCAAGCCTGGGGATATGGAGACTTTTGGGAACACTATAACCGCCCAAGGGGTTCACCTTGCCCACTGCCTAGACAGAACCAATTCATCAAGACAGGGGAAATTCAATAGAGAAAGAGTAATTCACACAGAGCTGACTGTGTGGGAGATCGAAGTTTTATTATCACACAAAACAGTCTCCCCAAGCATTCAGGGAACAGAGTTTTTAAGGATAACGTGGTGAGTTGAGGGAGTACTTATTGGTCAGAGATGAAATCAGAGAGAGTCAAAGCTGTCTTCTTGTACTGAGTCAGCTCCTGGGTTACGGACCACAAGTTCAGATGAGCTGGTTTATTGATCTGGGTGGTGCCAGCTGATCCATCAAGAGTAGGGTCTGCAAAATATCTCAAACACTGATCTTAGGAGCAGTTCAGGGAAGGTCAGAATCTTGTGGCCTCCAGCTTCATGACTCCTAAACCGTAATTTCTAGTCTTGTGGTTCATGTTAGTCCTACAAAGGCAATCTAGTCCCCAGGCAAGAAGGAGGTCTGCTTTGGGAAAGGGCTGTTATCATTTTTGTTTAAACTGTAACTATAAACTAAGTTTCTCCCAAAGTTAGTTCAGCCTATGCCCAGGAATGCTTGCAGGTTAGAAGTAAGATGGAGTCAGTTAAGTTAGATCTCTGTCACTGTCTCAGTCATTACTTTGCAAAGGCCGTTTCAACACTTGGAGAGTTCATAGTTGGAGTATTAAGGACTTGTCCCTGAATCACATCTGAGAAAATTTATGTTGCCTGTAGCTGCAGAAAATAAGTAAATATACTTTGTCTGCTTCTTTCAAGTTTCTAAGAAAGAAATAACATCTAGATGTTTTCTATGGTAAGCACTGACTACAGAAAGTGTAATTATGACTTGAACTTGTCTGTACTCCAACAGAACAACCTAGAGGGCTGGTGAGACCATGTAGTAAGTACATGGAAGTGAAAGCCAGATTCCAGAAAAAGATGTTGCAATCGGCTAGCTAAAATAGAGGCATCTGCCCAGGTCAAGAGTTGCAGGACAACAGTGCAGCAGTAGGAACTCACGAAAAGTGCCCCAAAATCATCTTTTACCATTTGCGAGACTCAAAGCCCATATAACCAATAGTTGTCCTGACTTATCTCTTACCAGCTTTCCCCATCTTCTTACATGCTGTCAAAACACAATAGTTATCAAGTAGGGGAGGCATTGTGTGGGAAGAGAAAGTAAAATCAACCACACCTCTTTCTGAAAGACAGAAAACCACTGGCTGCAGCTTAACCTGGGAAAGGGAAGAAATATCTTTGAATAAAGATTTAGTTGAAGTCCATTGAAGTCCCCAAAATATCAACAGACATCCGGTTAAAACAGAAAACCTTAGTTTATTCAAGGGGAAAATCATACCTTGCATCATTTTTAAAATGTTATTTTGAAATCTATTGAGTTTTGAAAGAAACAAGTATACATGTACATCTATTTGTAGGTTTAAAGACAAAGTTTTGGAGGAATACATCAGGAAATGTAACTATCCAATGGGTTCACGTTGCCTAGACAGAACCAATTTATCAATATAGGGGAATTACAATCGATAAAGAATAATTCAGGCAGAGCCAGCTGTGCAGGAGACTGGAGTTTTATTTTTACTCAAATCAATCTCCCCAAAAACTCAAGGATCAGAGTTTCTAAAGATAATTTGGTGGGTAGGGAGCCAGTGAATCAGGAGTGCTGACTGGCTGGCTGGGGGATGAAATCGTAGAGTGAAAGCTGTTCTGGGTGGGGGCCACAGAACTGGTGGGCAGGTCCAGGTGGGGCAATCTGGTTGTCAGAAATGCAAGAATTTGAAAAGATGTTTCAAAAGGCTGAGCTTAGGTTCACAAAATAGTGATGTTACCTTCAAGAGTAATTGGGGAAGTTGCAAGTCTTATAACCTCCAGAATTATGGCTGGTAATATTTAGAATTCCAGCCCCTCTTGACTTGGTGCCTGGTGGCCTTTTATTTGTTTTCTAAGAACAGTTTAGCCTTTAGGAAGGGCCATTATTTAAATTGTGCACTAAATTTTGCACTAGGTTTCTTCCTAAAACTAGTTAGGCCCACATTCAGGAATGAACAAGGGCAGTTTAGAGGTTAGAAACAAGATGGAGTCAGTTAAGTCTGATATCTTTTACTGTATAATTTTCTCAGTTATGACTTTTGCAAAGACTGTTTCAATAGTTTCATCTGGAGAAAAAGATGAAGCATTAATGCTAGGAAAATGTTTTCCTTGCACATATATTTTATGTTATTTGAACATTTTTTTTCTTACCATGTTCATTGTGGTAGGCATTGCTAATTGTTTTCCAGTACCCATTCACTTCTTCCTAGAAGGACTCCTTGGTTTTGTTAAGGACAGAAATGTGCCCAGCCTAAAGTGAGGTCTTAAATGATCTACATAATCATGACAACCTTGTCTCCCATTTCCTAGTCCCCCTAAGAACAAGTGGGGCATGTAATTCATATCTTTAAAAAAAGAGAAAGAGAGGAGAGAAAGGGAAAGAGAAAGAG
>PVKV010004006.1:0-134801 GCA_004027835.1 Alouatta palliata | reverse complement strand
AACTGGAAGCCATCATTCTCAGCAAACTGACACAGGAACAGAAAACCAAACACCGCATATTCTCACTCATAGACGGGTGTTGAACAATGAGAACACATGGACACAGGGAGGGGAGCATATCACACTGGGGGCTGTTGGGGGGAAAAAGGGGAGGGACAGCAGAGGGTGGGGAGTTGGGGAGGGATAGCATGGGGAGAAATAACAGATACAGATGATGGGGAGGAAGGCAGCAAATCACACTGCCATGTGTGTACCTATGTAACAATCTTGCATGTTCTTCACATGTACCCCCAAACCTAAAATACAATAAAAAGTATATATTAAAAAAAAAAAAAGAAAAAAGAAAAATCAGTAAGTCAGTTTTACTGCTTCCCTCCCTTCAAGCAGCCTCCTTAGCTGAATTCACACTAAATGTAAAAGATCAAAATAGTCATTTCCAAATGAACCCTATGGATAACCAGTTCACCTTTCAATTCAGATAAAATATTCTACATAAAAGAAAAGACGTATTTCCAAATATAATTTACAAAGCATGCTCACTGGATTCTTTGATCTTCTCAGTGATCATTATGAAATAGCAGACAGGGGTTACTATTGTTGCTGTTTTAAGATGAGATGAATTGATGCTTTTCAGTATCATTGAGTTTTCAAGTGGTAATGTCTGATCTGAAACCCAGGTGTTTGACTAGTTATACCATGATTTTTCAACTTTTCTATGTGGCTTTTTTATGAGATAAAACTGCAGTTATACCAACACAACATCTCTTTGAGACAGTAGTGTCACCAAAGCCAATTCATAAAGAAATAATTTCAGCAAATCTGCCTTCATCATGTAGATTTGTTAATATTACCAAAAGAAAAATTACTTACATCACCTGATTGTTTTGCCTCTATCACACTAAATAGTCTGATATTTGAGAACAGTTTGCCAAGCATCAATGATTATTAATTTCATGTGGAGAGTACATTTGACTGGTATAATAGAATTATTTTTATTCTTACCTTTGTCATAGAATGACTTTGTGAGAGAGAAGTACAGTCTGATTACGGTCGTATGATTTCCCTCTATGATACAGGCATCAATTTTTTTTAGCATAGTCAGAACTCCCACCCTTGATAACCCTAACCAAGGATCCTAAAGAAACTTTAGAATTTGCTCAGACTTTGAAAAAATACTATCAATGTATATTATTAGATGAGACAATATGGATGGTATCACCTGGACAGAATCTGTAGCCAAGAAGGCCCGTTATATGGAAATGAATCAGAATAGTTTTATTAGGGTTTTCTTTTGTGACCAACATACCATTTTGCGTTAACACTGGAGAAGAAAAAAAAAATAGTGATTTATTCTTTATCTCTTTACATTAAAAGACCATTATCTTCACTAAGGTATAATGGATCGGCAAGGGAATATATTCAATAACAACATAGTACTAAAATGAATAATAACAGCAAAGACATGTGTGTGCAAAGCATAAATTTAGTAGAGGTAGACAAATTTCAAGATTACTTATTTCTTACAAATTTATCAGACACTAAGCAGTACTGAATTTATTAGTAAATGTGTGACTTATTTGCACAGAACTCACAATGAAGAAAATGCTGTCTTACAATCTCCTTGATAACAAGTCAACAGGGAAATTGGCTCATTTTGTTACATGTTTCTATTTCTATTACGACACACATCATTCCACTACAGTCAGTGCTAACCAACTTCGCTTTCTTGGTCCTCTGTTTTCTGTGGTACAAGACTCATGCCGTAACTCAGAATACATATGTAATGCTGTATGATTATGTGCCTGAAGAACGTGAGATCTAAGAACCATTTATTCTGGTTTACTCTCTCAGATATTTAGAGTTCTGACAGTCGTCGTTTTCATAACTCTCTCCTTTTCTCCTTGCTGAATAGGCCTGCACTTTTTTCCTTCCGGCAGCATTTTTGGCACTGTGCATTGTGGGGGTGGCATATTACTACATCTCCTTCAAAAAAATATTTTTCCAATAATTTTCTATTGAAATTGGTTAGTTCATTAAGTACACTTATTGCATTTTTCTAAGGTTTTTTTTTTTTCAACTCAAGCTCTGCACCCTTTCACATTTTGTTTTCCATCTTGATGTTTTTTAATTAGCTTCAATCAGTTTCCAACATCATCTGCTTGCCACGCAAGCCGGTCTTTTCTACTTGGAACGAAAGAGCATGAGAAAATAATTCAATGTGAAATGGTATCCAGAGAATAAACAAAAGCAACTAATCAATTAAGGTAGAATTTTGATCCCTGGTAGTACACCTACGTTGCCAGAACCAGTCTACTTTTGGTGGCTATCTACTGCTTTAAAAAGTTCAGCAAATTTAGAAAGTTTATGTGAAAAATGCCTTACATACAATAGGTCACATCATTATCACCGGGAAAGGAATGTTTCGTCCTTCTCTTTCTCCTGTTCCTCCTCCTCCATGACTTCCAGTATTCCCCATCTCAGTAAATGGCACCACACCCATCCAGTCAGAATCCCGAGAATTATCCTTGACCTCTCCTACTTCTCTACCCATCACCATCCAATCATCAAGCTCTATGCACGCTACTACTTTAATACCTTTTGAATAGGTCCAGTTTTCTCCATCCCCATTTCTTCCACCTCAGTCCAAGTAAGCACCATCCTCTTGTGACCGGACTGTGGTAATAACTGCACCCACAGCTAGCCCCTCATTTTCCATTCTGCAACAGTGATGATGTTTTGTTTTTTGTTTTTGTTTTGGGACAGAGCTTCGCACTTGTAGCCCAGGCTGGAGCACAGTGGTGTGATCTTAGCTCACTGCAAACTCTGCCTCCCAGGTTCAAACGCTTCTCATGCCTCAGTCTCCCAAGTAGCTGAGATTACAGGCCCATGCCACCAGGCCCAGCTAATTTTTGTATTTTTAGTAGAGATGGGGTTTCATCACATTGGCCAGGCTGGTCTCAAACACCTGACTTCAGGTGATCCACCCACCTTGGCCTCCCAAAGTGCTGGGATTACAGGCATGAACCAGGGCACCCAGCCAACAGTGATGGTTTAAAACACACTGCTCCCATGCTTACAACCCTTCAACAGCCTTTTTAGTCTCTTTTCCTTGTCATTTGCTGTTTAAAATGTAAGAAAAAAAAATGGAAAGGAAAATTTGTATTTATTTCAGGAACTGGAATTTAACCAAATGATTATAAATTGGTGCAGTGTAAGTAGCTGGCCGAGAGAGAAAGAAGTCCTTCTCCGAAGGAGGAGGGTTAAGCAGCATAAAATGAGTCAGAAAACTTAAATACAATGTTGAGAAGAAGGAATAAAGATGTCATTGAGAAATGCAGAGGAATGGAGGATTCCCGAGTACAACACAAAGAAAGAACACAGAATAAATGAATTATCCAGTACACATGACCATGTGAAAAGTTTGAGGAAGAATTAGTGATAGTTTTTTTTTTAATGAAACGGCAAAATGAAGCAGTTGTTGATAATGAAAAGAACAACATTGTACAAAAAATTAAATGCAATTATACAACATTGTTAGGTCTCCAGTGTAAACAGCATTCAATACTTCTGTGATACAAACTCTGAATAATGATTTAACCAGGAATTGTGTCTGTCTATAGCAGGAGGATGAGGGAGCAGGCCTGAATGAATAGGTCCTATCTATCATACTTGGAAATCAATAGATAATACGCCAAATAGGAAAAGAATAAATGTGGGACTTAAAAATATGAATGGAACAGAAAACTAAAAATAATTTTAAATGTTGGCTCTGAAGGACTGTGGTTGGGGAGTGGTAGGAAAGAGTACTTCAAGCTTTCATTAAACTTTGCAGCACAATTTGACTTTTAAAAATTATGGTCATATATTATTTTAAGAAATTTTAAATAAATATTTTAAATGATAGGAATGGTAAACTGTTAAAATATTAACCAGAGAAACAATATTAATACCCAGAAAAATAGAGCTTCAGGCAAAAATATTATTAGAAAAAGGAAAGTTTCATTCAATGACAAAAGTAACAACGCCCCAGGAATTTATTACAATTCTATACCTGTATCTTTCTAACAACATTGATTTGGAACATGGACACTGAAAGTTGACATAATTACATAAAGAAATAAACAAATCCACAAGTAATTTGAAAGAGGAAAGGGCCGAGAAATACATAAACTTGGCTTATGAACCAGCAATGTCACTCCTGGGATTTACTCGCCAGAAATGGTTTGCACATGATTACTCACAGCATATTTATTTGTATTAGCCAAAACTGGGAAAAAGCCAGTGTTCACCAATCAGCAGGTGGATAGATACACAAATCATGGTATACTCATAAATGGAAAGCTACTGAGCTATAACAAGGAGATAACTATTGACTCCTTTATGTTCATAAACTAAAACCTCATTCTGAGTGAAGAAGCCAAGCACAAAAGACCACATACTGTTTGATTTTCTTATCTAAGATCATAGCATGAACAAAACTAATCTACAGTGACAGCACATCATTGGTTTCCTGGAAATACAGTGGAAAAGGGGGAAGGGGACATTGATAGCAAAGGGGCACACAGGAATTTTGAAGGAGACAGAAGTGTTCCATTGTTTGATTAGGATGGTTATGCAGGTGTAGCCATCAGTCAAAATTCATTGAGCTACACTGTGAATGTTAATTTTATGAGACAACTTGACTGCTCATGAGATGCCAGGTTTTCTGGGTGTGTCTGTGAGGGTGCTCTTGGAAGAGGTTAGCATGTAAATGAGTAGGCTGAGTTAAGAGATTTGCTCCCCACAATGTGGGTGGACATCACCCAATTCATTGAAGGTCTGAACAGAACAAAGGGGTAGATGATGGGAGGATTTGCTCTCTTTGTCTGACTGAGCTCAGATATCAATCTTCTCTTACTCTCTGCATTCCTGTCTCTCAGATTCGACTGGAATCTATACCGTCAGCTCTCAGACCTTCAAACGGCATCACTGGCTTTCCTGAGTCTCCAGTTTGTTAAGGGCAGATAGTAAAACTTCTCAATCTCCATAATTGCATGAGCCAATACCTTCTAATAACTCTCTCTCTCTCTCTCTCTGAACATATGTATATATTCTCTCTGGAGAACCCTGACTAGTACATATATTTAGATACCTTATTAGATGTAAATTATGGTTCAATAAAATTGGTAAAATTTTACAGAAAGCATGTGGGTCTTTCAAAGGGACTCCCTGCCTGAAAACTTGTATCACATTTATTGGCAGTGGGAATTATAACTTTACAGAGCCAGATTATTTTCAGAAATCCATTGAAAAGGTGTAAGTGCCAACAGGGAGGGCAAGAACACTTTTCTCCAGTGGTGAGTGGCAACAAGAGAGTGATAATGGCATAAAACCCAGTTCAGTTACTCTGCTAAAGTGTAAGAAGCAGCATGAGCTAGTCAAGGTCACCTAACAGCGCATTTTGGCACCAGTAGCAAGAGGGAAATTTAATTAGTTTCTGAGGATGTTGCTGAGGGCCTCACTGAATTAGTTATATTTTATTACCATAATTAATGTGATACAAACCTTTAATATCCTCTCACCCATCCTGAAGCTGATGTCTTCTGATGAAAATGAAATGTATATCCATTTTATGGTGTTGTAACAGGACTGGCATGAATAAGACTGTACAGGCTTAACTGCTTTTAACCTCAGTTCTTGATTTTAAAAAATAAAAATATTAGTCTGAGTGATTTCCCAGGACCCTTTAATTTTCAAGGAAGGCATAGTCCCTTCCTTGAAAAACCATGAGAAGGAATGACATTTATACTATAAAACAGCAGTACTTATATACATGGAAAACTCAAGATAATTGATTATAACTATTATCATATTATATAATTATTTTGCATAATATAATAGATTTTCATAAAGTGGATAGAAACAAGATAATTACACATATATGGGGAATCAGCATGCTGGATAGTAATACAGCTGGATAGTAAATATAAAGTAATAAAGTTAAAAAAGATTACACTTAAAATAAGAGGAGAAAAGCACCAGTTAAACAGGAACAACTATACAAGAAATCTGCAAAATCCACACAGACAGCTACAAACTTTCCCAATAACTAGAAAATATTTGAGTAATAAAAAGGAGAGTCATAAAATATTCCTGGATGGAAAGTATGAATTTCCTCAGTCTCACATCTCCTTTCAGCTACTATCATACTCTTCCATTCTTCCCTTCACATTAAAAACTTTTAGAGTTGTCGACATTGCCCATTTCTGTTCACTTACTTCTTGTTTATTTTCCAGCACTCTGTCCTATGCCCTCTCTAAGCCACCAAAACTGTTCTCTTCAAGGTCATTAACAACATACTTCTTGTTAATACCAGTGACAACCTTGCAGTCATTATCTTGCATGATGTCTGAGAGCATCAATGTCATGCCAGTCCCATTTTCTAAAAATCCATCTTTCACTTCAAAGACACCACTGTCTTGTTTTCCTGCCCTCCCTCTGGCTGCTTGCTCTGTCTAATTTTGTAGCTTCCCATCCTCTGTCTGTACCTTAAATATTGTTGTTCCTCAGATCCTCTGCTATGTTCATGCTGCAGACTCTGTGTGAGAGGTTGGGTTACATTCACTCTTACAGCTTTACGCACCCTTTAAATACTGAAGACGCACAAATCTCTATTCCTAGTTCATCTCACTCTCATCCAGTCTCTAAGCCAGCACAGCCAATTGTCTATTGGACACACAGCTTTAGGTTGTACCACACACATCTCAGACTCTACCATCTTCCAGCCTTGAGTCCACCTTTCCTGCATTCCCTTCTGAATGAAACCAACATGTGCCCAATTGTCCTGTGGTGTCATCTCTGATTCCTCCCTCTCCAGTTCAGCACCAATTTCTGTCACCAATTTAATTTAATCAGTCACCAATTTCTATCAAGTTTATACATCCTAAATGTCTTCCAGATAGACCACATTTCTCGAATCCATCCATTTCTCTCTATTTCTGGTGCCATTACCCTAGCTCAGGGCAGCATCATTTCCTCTCTTCTGGTTTATTAGAACAAGTGATTTCCCTGCCGTAATTTTTGCCTCCACTCTAACCAATCTTCCATACTACAGCCAGACAGATCTTTCTTGACTAAGAATCAGTTAAGTAACTTTCTTACTTTAACCCTTCCAAAATTTTCCATGGTCCCCTGGGTAAACTACATGCTCCTTCACATGGTTTGGGCAACTCTCACTCTGGTTCCTATTCAGAACCAATCACATTCTGCCCCAGCTACACAGAATTATTTTTCAATTTCTCAAATGCATCAGGCTTTCTACTGACTCTTGGATTTTCTACATGAAGCTGTCTCTATCTTCAATATTCTTCTCCTTCTTCTGTTTGCCTATCCTGAACCTCAGGACTAAACTCAGATGTCACTTGTTTAGGTGTCACCTTAGATGTCACTCACGTCGAGCCCAGGGTGGACCTTTATCATATGTTCCCCAGGAGTGTGTGGCTCTCTTCTCACCACTCATGTTGGGTTGTTCATTTCAATTATTTTTCCATTTCCTGCACTAAAAACCATAAACCTGAAGGCAGGAATATGTCCATCTGTTATATTGCTGTATCCCTAAGCCAAGACAGTTCCTGAATGTGGTAGATGTTCAATAATTACGAAATAAAAATTATAATTGTAAAGCTATTATAAGGAAGGCAGTAATATTGGTACCAAAAATAGACAAATCAATGAAACAGAACAAAAGCCCAAAATGGATCCTTAGGAGATAATGTAATAGATAGAATTTAATGAGAGTATCACTGTAAACAGATGGAAGAAAGTGAGGTCTTCTTACTGTTAGACTTTAAGCAGTTATTTTCTAAAGTTAAAATTTATTTAAAAATGCTATAAAAATATTACTTGATTTCATAATCATTTGCATGGATGTTAATCACAAATATCATGACACAAATTAAAAGGCAAATTGAAAACTGGGGGGAAAAATATGTTCACTGTGACAGGCAAAGGGTTAAAATACTTTTTTTAAACGGAGTTTTCGCAAATTTTTAAGAAAATATGATGATCCCAGATAAATAGGCCAAGGACATAGAGACATAAGAAGTGTAAATTAATAATGATCAAAAATATATTTAACTTTCATTGTAATCAAATAAATGCAAATTTTAAAGAGATAATTATTTTAACCTTCATATTAGTAAAGATTTTTAATAATAAAAATTCTAGGCATGCAAGGGAGTAATGAGATATTAATAGGAGAATAAGAACTTGAGACAAATTTCTGTTAAGCAATTTGCAATATGTATCGAGAGAACTTAAACCTCCTAAGAATCTAAAATTCTTTGACCTTCAAAGAATCAAGCCTAAGGAAATAATCCAAATGTAAAAAATAAGTACACATAAATGTTAATGTTATTTATAACCAGGTAAAATTGGGGGGGAAATTAAATATTAAACAATAAGAAACTAGTTGAGTAAATTCTAGTATATCCACAAAATACAGTATTTTGCAGCCATAGATAGGTAGGTAGGTAGACAGATGCAAGAATTGCATAGAAAGTATATTACATCATAAAGTATGCACAACCATACACACAAAGAAGCTACAAGGAAATAAATATATTAGAAATGCTTCCCTCTAGGTTGAGAGATTATGAGAAGGTGTTATTTTCTTCTTTATATGTTTCAGTAGTTCCACATTTTCTACAGTAGTGTAATTTTTATAATCCAGCGAGACAAAAATAAAAATTGACTGTGACAACTCTGATAAAGCCAACTTGACTATACAGAAAGCATCAAGACTGATGGGGCCGGGTGTTAAATTTTGCATTGGAAAGGCCTTCGGGGTATAAATGTGGCCGAAAAGTGGAGGCCAGGAACATGTCTAGAGGCTGTTTGTACTGGTTGTGGCTGGATCCCCATGCCAAGACAGTGTCTGAGCATAGTAGGTAGCCAGAGAGGCATTGAGGGATTGGTGGTGGGGGGCTGTGCCTGAGAACTTGGCATGGGGCAGGAGACTACAAGGTGTAGGAAACAGCTCTGAAGAGCATCATAGGGGTGTCAGGGGTCCTGGGGCCACAGAACCTGGAATCACAGATGGGATAGAGGTTGAGGGCCTGTAGATTTAGAGAACATGAGCTTACAATATCCTACAGAGTTTCTAGAATGTGAAGGGAAGAATTCAAATGAGCTTGAGATGAGGCCACTGGGCAGCCACACTGCATGAATTTGAAATTGAAACAGTTCAAAAGAAAAACATGATATTCCAGAAAATTCCTTAAAAAATGATGATGCCCACTTATGAAAATAAGTATACTGACTAGAAGGGAGCCTGAAGAAGAACGGGCTTCAAGAAGCCTGTGTAGAAAGAAGAGAGAAAGGACCAAACAGACCACCATATATTATGAAAACTTGGAGCCCAGAGCTCTCTATTCTTGCACATGATGCTGGCATTAAAGTGAGCTTTAAAGCATGAGACAGTGGATTTGTTACAATTAAGTTCACCATGAGTGACAGGAACCCCAATATAACAGTGACTTAAATAATTTACAAGTTTGCTTTTCTCTACAGTATGAGGAAAGAGGCAGGCAATTCAAATCTGGTTAGCTTCCACAGTATCAGGGATTTAGGCTCTTTCTACCTTCCCCCTTCCCCTTGCACTAACTCCATTCTCCATTCCCCCGTAGGCTCTGGGGTAGCTCCTCCAGCTGCAGCCACCTTGCATCTCCCTGCTGGTCAGCAAAGCAGGAGAGGAGAAGCAAAAAATGGCAATAGAGATTTCCAGTTGCTGCCAGCTGACACTTCTGCTTATATGTCACTGGCCGGAACTCAGTCACAGAGTCACATCCAGCTGCAAGAGAAGCTGGGAAAGGTAGTGTTTGCTCTGGAGAGCCACATGTTGAGCTCAATATTCTAATACTATGGAAGATGAGGTAAAGAACACTGGAAGATAAGATTCTTCCAAAGGATTCCAATAAATGCAATAAATGATGTAAGAAGGGAAGAATTTCAAGAAGAGGGAACACTTTGTGTAAAGCCAAAAAGGGGTAAAGATCGTGTGTTCTGGAAATAAGGAATACTAGTCACCAGTGGGGACTGCCTGATTCACCCATGCATATGCTTTAGTCTTCACATGAAATACATATTTGTCTCATGCTGGAGGGGGTGACGAGCCAATGATACCATGGCTTATATTACTCTTCAAGCCTCCTTACTTTCTGAATTTGGTGCAATTTGCATCAGTGAACATTCTCATGGAGGGTGGGTTGGTTGTTTTAAAGTCCTCACTGCTCCAAGTTTGTTCTCATCTCCAGAGCATTATTAAAGTGACCTAAACATCTACAAGAATTTAAATTTCAGACTGATGGGTATACAGTACCTTGGATTTAATAAGCATACATTTGCCAGCATTAGCTACCCACAACCAAGAAAGCCAAGCCCCCCCACCTTGCCCAAATTAGTAGTTTTTTGTCTTCTTTCTGAAATATTCCATCTCTGAATACAAATAAAACAGGCACAGGACATTCAAAGGTATGACAATCAAAAACTCATGAGAGCATGCCAGATTGTGATGTCACACAGAGACAGAAAAACAGAATTTTGCATAAAATATGATTGCTTCATTTCCAGTAAACTTGATTTGAAACAGGAAAAATCTTTCCCTTAACCCTGTCCCTTAATCCTGATTCCAGAAAATGAACATGACGACATTTATCTGACCCTTGGGTGGGTCTCAAATATTTTGGACAAATGCCTTTATATTCTGCTGCACTTGGATGCCTTGAGGAAAGCATGGTCAGGGAAGGAGTTGGGTATCAAGGGTCAAATGTTCTCGTCTATAAAGTGCATCATCAAGGTAAATTTGTGCTTACTGCAAAAGAGATTTGGCGATAGGAGTGCATTTGCCTCTAAATAAACTATCAGACAAGCTGTATGATAGCCATCTTTTGCAGTATTAATTGTAGAACTCCTGGAACCAACGTTACCTTCGGGGAAAGCCTTTGGCAGAGGAGGACGCAGCAAAACAGCTGGAATTAGTTACCTGACACATAAAAATTGGCCCTAGTAATGTTCACACTACAGAGGTTTTTATGCCCCCAGTTTAAGCAGCATTATCTATGGGGAATATAATTACCATGTTTCAGTGTTCTGCTCCAGCACATGAACTTGCTACATTATAATCTTTGTTCTGGAAACAGCTGACTCAGCTTAAAGAGCTTGAACACAAATGAACCTCTGCATACTTCTTTACAACTTTCATATCTGAGCAGCAAATTGTGGGATAAAACCCTCAACAGTCCTATAACTTCTTTGGGACAAAGTGTTTCTTACAGTGCTTCTGATCTTCCCTTTATAATTACAATGCAGAGGAAATTAAGAATCATTTTTGAACAATTTCAGCAGATACGACTTCTATGACCTTCAGTCATTCTTGCATAGGCTGCAAGAGTTTTGCCATACCCAGACCCCATTTCCCAGATATGGGTTTAATTGGCAAAAGCAGTAAGCAGAACAATGGACTAATGTGCTACCATTTGAGGTTCATTTTTTTTAAAACAAAGCCTACATTATGATTGACATATAATTGCACCCCACCTAAATTTTTCCCATGGGATTACACTATTAAATTATAACAGATGATAGACAGGGTTAGTTTGGGCTAGTTGGCAGGTGACTGAAGAAGCACTGATTGCCCACCTGCGTGAGGGTGAGGCTACTGACTCATGATTTGATTTGGAGTCAGAGGACCCTGGTTTGAGTTAGGATTTGCCCATTAGCCTTAGGAATGTTGTCAAACTTCTCAACCTCCCTGAGCCCTATCCTCCTGACCTATATAAAATGGAGATGCTAATATTAACAGCCAGCATTATTATTACTCTCAACAAAGGTTCTCAAGAAGGTTGTTGGAATTAGCAGAGCATTTTGTAACTTTTATGGGGATACGTAACAAATTGCTTAATCATATGTACTTTGAGTTGGTTGGATTGTCCTAGACCACCTGTCACTGGTCTGGGGCAACCCTCCTGCACTCTGTAGGGGATTCACTGAGATCCATAGCATCATCTAGGGCAAGCAAGCAGCTTTTCCTCTGCCCTACATGAAGATTTAACTCCTACCCTTGGCCATATCCACTAAAGAACTGAGCCAACCCTGGACCACACTTAAGCAGATATTTTTGACCCTCTGAAAACATACCTATTTGAGGTTGAATGTGCTCAAGTTCACAAAAATTGGCATCTGGGTTGGTTTTTAAACAGTTTATATCCTACCAAAATATATTTTTGGTGAAAACCTAGCAAACGAAGAAAAACCTGCCTGCTTATTAGGGTGGGACAAAAGCTGGTGAGTCCCAAGGTTGTGTCAGGTTGACTGCTTATGACTTGGACAGAACATTTGTCCTGAATGGCTGCAATCTGTGGACTGGTTTTCATGGACCTTGGCAAATCAGACTATCGCCATCTTTTTGTTAAATCTACCTTAGCTTTTCAGAGAGCGAGCCATAGAGAGACAACCATTTGTCCCCTTTTGTTAGTTTGATTCCTGCTCCAGGCTCCTCTTAACCATTAGGGGATGAAAATTTTCACTAGTGCTGTTTCCTCCCTGCAGACCTCCTCTCCGCTGGGTAGTAAGAGTCTGTACCTCCCCCTGGTTCAAGGAGAGCACAGGGAGAAAGACAACACAAAGGGCAAAAGGAAAAAATGTGGAGGCAAAAGCATAGGACTAGACCTCACTTATTACTCAAGTTTTATTTTTGGAGCAAACCTTTCGGTGACATTTTTTGTGTCCATTTACAGGCAAGAGGAGAGGGACTGCATGTTATAAGCAAGCGATCAGTCTTCCATGAACCTGCTTAAAAATGTGTGCCGTATCTGGGACCCCCAGATAAATAATTGAAAAAAAGTCAAAGTGCAAAACATCATGACTAATTTACTACCACTTAGGTTTTTAAAAGCCATATAAAAATACATACAGATACATGCATATTACTATGAATATAATATGTCTCTGTAAATATCAATAAGAAATTATTAATCATAATTACCTCTGTAGAAAATTTGAGTCGCTAACAAGTAAAGGTATATTAGCTTTTTGTACTTTCTGAACGTTGTACCATTTGTATATAACGTCTGGTCAACAAAATAAGTACAATTTTTTCAATTAAAGGAAAACTTCATGTCACCACAAATAGAAGGCAACTGTGAAATGAAACTAATTCACTGTTATCTGTGTCCTGCTCTGCATTTGTTGAAAGAAGAGATGTGCCAGTATGAGAGGTTAAAGACTAGAATCAGAGACTTTCTCCTTTATGTATTTGAAAGTGTTAAAAAAAAAAGAAACTGCTCAGCCACACAGAGGCTGAGCCAAGAAGATTGCTGGAGCTCAGGAGGTCAAGGCTTCAGCTTGCTGTGCCACTGCATTACAGCCTTGGTGACAGACTCTGTATCAGATAAAAAAACAAACGGAGAAAGAAATTGAAACATCCCTAACATTCTCACCTTATGACTCAATGGTATTTACTACCATGTCTGTGCCCTCCCTAAAATCTATACCATTTGTGAAACTCTAGCATCATAGAAAAGACATTCAACGGGGGAGTCATTCCTTCTAGTCTTGGGTGCTCATTATTTTCCAAATCTGTCTTATCTGTCTAGTGTTAATTCTCATCAGGATGTCGCTCAACAATTGAGTTGGAATCAAATAAGATAGAGCATATGAAAATACTAAGAAAAGAATACAGGCATACCTCAGAATTTGCAGATTCGGTTTCAGACTACCAAAATAAAACCAGTCACACAATTTGTTGGCTTCCCATTGCATATAAAATATAAAAATTATGTTTACACTATGCTGCAGTCTATTAAGTGTATACTAGCATTATGTATAAACAACAATATACGTAACAATTTAAAATACTTTTTGCTAAAAAGTGCTGACAGAGACATGAGGTGAGCACATGCTGTCAGAAAAATGGTGCCCATAGGCTCACTCAATGCAGGGTTGCACAAACCTACAATCAGTAAAAGATGAAATAGCTGCAAAGCACTTAAAGCAAAGCACAATAAAATCGGGTTTGCCTGGATACCGATCAAAGGAATAATTATCTCTAGAATGCCTTGTATTAGTTCAAACAGTTCATATGAAAAATATATATATTTGTCTCTATCGGTTTCTACAGGGTTTTAGCTTCCCATCTCATGTCTTGTGATCCTTATTCTATAAGTAAGCTGAGAATGAAGAAAAGTCAGAGATGAGGAAGGGTTGTCCAGATCCCAAGTGACTGCACTTAGAGAACAATGAGTGGACACGTCACATATCCCAAGTATGTCCTTTGCAGAGGCGGAACAAAAAAGAAAGGAGGCTGCTTTTGTAGTCTGTGTGACACAGGAGTGTTCTTAAACCTGAAAGCGACGAAACAGAGGCAGGAAGTACTTCAGCCAAACAGACACGGAGCCCAGGCTGCCATTCCACCCTGAGGTAGGACATTTGGGCTCCTCTTGGTCAAGCCATCAGCATAGCAGTAAAGAAACTATCTTGGAAGACATCATTTTATTATAAATATATCACCCTTTGAGGATCACTGCCTTGTGTGAGATTGTATGTATACAACATCACAATATATCAGCCAACCATCTTAGATGATGACAACAATCCATGACTGTTTCGTTCTAGTACTGTGTTCCATGAGATGTATAGATAGTCACTGGAAAGAAAGAGGATATCCACGATCCTATAAGGACTAAAACCTCTATGCTGAATAAAGGTAAATATTTATTTTGTAGAAAGACATCTTAGAGCCTTTAACTAGCTACTACATGTTTCCTAGAGGAATTTAAGTTAGTAGTGTTTTCCTAACACCTGACCACATGTCTTCTCTAAACCACCCTCTCGCTCTCTCGTCTTCTATGTAGCATCTGTTAACAAGTATATTTTCTAAACTCTGCACTAAGAACATTGAGCAAAGCAGGCAGAGACTGTCTTAGGCTTCACTGCTCCAAATTTCCCACGATGTATTCAATAAATGGTGGAGGAGTAGATGAATAATTTAGCCAAGCCAGAATTAGCTGCTTTGTTATGACTTTTCTCTTAAAGAGTGTAATTTGAGGCTCCTTTCAGAAGACTATACAAACATAGATCTATTTTTCATAAACACCTTTAAGCAATACTTATGCAAACACATCTTCCCCAAGTAGTCTCATTTTCTTCAAAAAGAGGAATGCACTCACAGAGAGTGTCCCCCATGATTTTTTTTATGCCAGTGCTAAGAATCTATCACAGGAGCAAGTTAACCCAGCAAGCACTCCACTGGGATCTTTAGACCTCATTATTTCTCAGCATAATTAAATCTTTATTAGATTGAATTGCACTTTTTCTGGACCTCTCAATAAATTTAGTACCCAACCGACTTTTAATGTGCCATTAGATTAAGACCAAAAAAAGAAATTTAAAGGAAAATATTCTGTAGCAATGCATTCAAAATTCTCAGTTTTACAGAAAAGTCTCCTCAGACACAGGCTGTTTGCATTATATGGAGTGACTTTCAAGGTGCTTTATTTTCCAAATAAGAAAAAAAAAGGAATCAATAGAATTAGCACAAAAAGCGCTTTGGCCCGTGAGGAAAGGAAAGGTAAAAATGGAAAGACTTAAAGAGGATGTGGTTTTTGACAGCCCAGACATATTGGCCCAAATTGCAAAGCCAAGCAAACAGAGAAAAATTCAGCTCTAAAACTACAACACTCTCTTTATGATGTTTGGGGGCTAGGGGGAATTACAATGGCCCACAGGCTTCAGTCTCCTGGTTCATTCATCAACAACCGCAAATTCACACTTCCACACCAGCCTTTCTGTCTTCCAAATGGTTTCAGCAAAGACAGCCACCTCCTCTTCTGTGTCATTTCTGTTACACTTCAGTCTGAGAGTTTCAGTACTTGAAGAAACGACTTAAAATTTACCCAGAATTAATGAGCAAGGAAAGCAGGACTCTGATGAATACTCAAAGCAAATTCTGGCTTCAACCTGCCAGGGTATCATTGGGAAAATGGCCCTACAGCTTTGTTGGCAAAAAAGTGGTTTCCGTTTGACACAGGTGAGAAAATAAAACCTGTAATTGTCTCACCAAATGTTTTCTCCAACAGCGGAGATAAACCGGCCAAAGGCACTGCCAACAACTTCGAAATATGATAATCAAAAAATCAGCAACAGTCTCCATTTATTGGGTATCATAGTTGAATCTCCATCTTTCACTTTTTAGTATCTGAATATACCTGAGGTCAATGCAACCAGTTGGAAAGCCAAAATATTTAGTCAAACAACCATGTGTGTGGGCATGCGTGTGTGTGTGTGTGTGTGTGTGTGTGTGTGTAAGACCGTGAAAATAACGTGTTTTCCTTTTTCCTATGAATTGACAGATGATGTGGGTAAATGTGTTTCTGTAGCATTCTCCGATTATCCCTGTCATTGGATTACCACATTGCATTGAAATCTACATTCTCACTATTCTACAAACTTTTTGAGGCAAAGGATCACCTTTTAGTCTTTCCTTGTGTCTGCCAAGCATACAGCACAGTGCTGAGCACATAATAGGAACTTGGAGAGTATCTGTTGAGCTGACCCAAATGGACCTGAATTTGTTCTTGTAACCGGTAAACCCAAAGCCTCCTTCTAGAAAAAGTCTGCTCCTTCTATAACACAGGACAAGTGATACAAAATCCCAGCTGTCTCATGGAACGACTTGTGATTTCCACATTGTAGTGCAAATTGAGATCTTGGGATTCACCCAATTGGGGTTTGTTGGTGAAAGCAGTCTTACAGAGAAAGGAGTAGTCACCCCATATTCCACCACCCTTCACAAACTCACCTGACCCTCACTGACAGTACAAGAGCAGTACCTGGCTCTTCTCTAGAAGCAAATTTTACAAGAGAGGTTGAGGGAACATGAGCTGTACTTGCAACCAATCGAACTGAACTTGCTGAGCTCAGGCTCATATTCACATTTGTTGAATGAACTCACACACTGGTGACTTGAAAATGAGAGCAGTTATGCTTGCAAAATATTTTGTCCTCCTTAGAAGAGCGAAGCTCCTTTTTAAGGGTTGAAATTTTTGAGGTAGATTTTTATACAGCTTGGTACAATTAAGTAATGTTCCAGACAGAAGGATGTTTATCCAATACCATAGTCTGTCTTTTTTTTAACATAAATGCACCTTTTACCATTGATGGCACCACTTCTAAAACTTAAGAAATGAACAGATTCCTTGTAAAGAAAAAATACATTTCTCCTTGATTTCCTGGTGTTAACTTAATTTTATTTTAATATCATTCAAATCGGTACAGCCTTAAACCTATAGCTGTAAAAGTCCTTATGCTTATAGTTCTTAAGCAACTAAAAAAGTTTTCAATTAAATACAAACAAACTTCAAGCCAATATGTTTTTAATTAGCCATCTTAATTTAATGTGATGGATGGTGGTATGTTGCTAAGAATTAATCACTATTTGCAGTCTGAACTTGGCAGCCATAACTATAGTATGAGTCCTTTCAGGTTCTGCAGGCTTCAAAGAGTAGGTACTATTTGATTACTCACTTTTATCTATTAGATTACTACAAAACTTTCATTTATAAAATGTGCATCATTTACATATTAAATTGACCTCTATTATTTTCTTATTAGCTTAAGATAATTAAATAGTATTACTTGGCACAAAAGATGCTGGAAACAAACACGAACACAAACACAGACACTAAATTCATCCAAATGATCTATGGACCTGTCAGGATTTCTTTTGCTTACAAATGAAAGAAAACCTAACTTAAACTAGGTCATAAGTGAAAGAATCCTAAGCAAACTCTCCCCATCAGCTCTGAACAGATTACATGCCCATCCCTGAGGCCAACAAGGTGGGATGCACTGTTCACAATCAGAGCTAAGGCCAGGAACTGTGGATAAGATTAACCTCAGTCAAGTTGTGTACCTGAAAAAGAAAGTGGTTTCCAAAGGAAATTGGTGATACCTTTTTAAGAAAAAGTGAAAAATACGTGACAAACCACGAATAAATGTTCACTACACCAATTAACTTTTCTATTGTTAAAACACAAATTTAAATTTTAAAAATTATTTTAAAGAATTCTCAAACCCTACAAAAATGTTCCTTAGATACTCCAGCATTTCTGAAACTCAAATTTGAGAAACATTGATCTAGGGGGTTGTAGGCTGAGCAAGAGGTAAAAAGCAAGCTCAAAACTTAACCTTAAAAGTTCAGAAAAGAGGTTCTAGATAAGTAGATGGAATCTAACCAACAAAATACCTAAACTCATCGAGGAACTTGGGGGAGAAAGCCATTATTGTCTTTTACATATGTTGATCTTGAAATTTATATAAATTTTAAAAAAGACTTTCATCTCTCTTTTACTACCTCACATGAAATGGATTTTCACCCAATTTAGAATTCATATTGGAACGGTCTATCTTGAACTATAGGCTACATGTGATTGATGAAATCCATTTTGGGAGGCTCTGAGAGGCACATTAAAGAGATAGGAGTCTATCCAGAGAAACAGGGCAATGGAGGTCACCTGATTGCCAATCAGAAGAGAGAAGTCATAGATCAAAAAAAAGAGAGCAGTTTCAAATATGAACCATAAATTAAAAATTAAAAGAGCATATACTCTGTATAGCAGGTGGCAATTTGCCCCAAGCTGCTTTT
This sequence comes from Alouatta palliata, assembly GCA_004027835.1. Taxonomy (NCBI): domain Eukaryota; kingdom Metazoa; phylum Chordata; class Mammalia; order Primates; family Atelidae; genus Alouatta; species Alouatta palliata. Next base: position 116,122 of record PVKV010004006.1, on the reverse strand, counting down.
CTCACAGCTAACAGCACAAAGCCATAGGGACAACAGCGATTTATTTATTCAACAGTGATCAATGATTCTCTTGAAAAACACAGGGCGCCAACTGAACTATAACGTACAATAATTTGGCCTCAATGAGAACACTCAGCTTTTCCCCAGGTAGGTGAGTTGACCTGGGCTCACATCAGGACAGACCTAGGGTAAAAGTCCTGTTCCCCTCCATCTTTGTCTCTTTATACTGATACTAATTCTTAGTCCCCTGGAAATTGATCTCACGGGAAAACTAAGGTTACTAGGCCGCTTTTAATTGCTAATGTTTGCACAATCATCACCACACGAAATAACATAGAACTTTGATTTTTATCAGGGGGCCATCTAGGTCATGTTCCATCCTTTGGTGTCCAGGCAGCAATGTCCCTGGACCACTCCATATGCAAATGTGCTATTCAGAAGGTTCTATTCCTTCTGTGCTTGCAACTTTCAACAACATCCGTTGCCAGCCAAGAGTCTGGATTCCAGCCAGGCCTCTCCTCCTGATAATGTCAGTAAGTATCTGAGTGACCTGGGACAAGTTGCTTAATGTATTTGTGGATGAACTCCTCTGCGTATAAAAGAAGACACTGACCCTTGCTCTACCCCACACACAAGGCTGCTGGGATTAAAAATAAAGGAGATCTCAGATAAGAAAATAATGTAAAAAAATGAAAACAATGAACAAACATGGAGCTCTATTCAATTACACAAGTGTTCCTTGACTACACTCTTGCTAGGACTATTACTGGTTTCCCAGTTTTGTCCTATACAGAAGAGCACGTCAATTCAAGTTCACAGGATTGTGTCTGACAAAGGTGAACAAAACTAGATCTTTGGGGTGCTCTATAGATGTCGACACACATTTCCCACAAGCAGTCTCATGGAAATGCATTTGTATGGACAGCCAACCAATGGAAAATGGAACTCAATTACTGCTGCCATATTGTTACTTTATTACTATACTTTAATTACATTTATCTTGCCAGTACTTAAAAACTATGAAAACCCACACATATTGAATATATCAGACCATGAAGTCACCTTTCTGTTACACATGATTGTTTTAGGGCACAAAAAGGACAATATTATACTGTAATTATTGCTCTTAGGAGCAGTGAGTAATGCCAACCCATCACTCAAGGACCAGAAATTGACAACATTTTGTTATGCTCTGTGGCTGCGGGCTACTTTTTCTTTCCCCACCCAAGACTAAAAATCAAATAATTTTTCTCATAATGGGAGTAATGTGGCTTAAGAAGTATCTGTTTATGATTCATGCTAAGGACCGAGCACAGTCTGCTACACACAAGCAAGCTGCTTAGCCTCAGGAGAAAACATGTTCTGTGTTGCATTAACTTACTTCTGAGGCAAAGATCACAGCTGCATCATCAAGTTAGAGCCTGAATAGGCTGCACAATCTTCAACGGGTGCTGAGATTTTCTTTCACATCAGAGACCTCAAAATGAATTTCCAAGTGGCTGAGTGAAAGCTATCTTTGATCCTATCTCACAAGTGAAGTAGAGCAATACAAGGTAAATAATATCTTGGTGAGAGACTTGCAATTTATATGATAAAGAATGAGATTCTAGAAAACTAAAGTATAATTGTAAAATTAAATAGTCAACAAAAGTATTAGCAATGGTCCTGGTTTGGGGGTCTGCTTCTCCTCCCAGTTAAGCCCAGCCTACAGGGAAATAACGAGGTGAACAATTTTGATGTAGAAGGATCTTCCACACCTCCCACTAATCTGTGGCCTATTTTTCTAATTGCCTACCCAGAATCACATCCCCTTCTAGGCTTGCTTTCAGCTAGCTGCCCCAGGCAGAAAGCAAGCTGATATATGTAGTAACTATTCATTCATTTGTTCACTCATAAGAGCATTTAGTGAGCTGTGTCTAGTTACTGTACTAGACTCACAGGGTTCAAAGGCTAACACAATAGCTTGCCCTTAAAAACTCATTCTAATATGGTATATAATAGGATATAGCTTGGTGAGGGGATAGGAATTTGATTCGAAGCACCAGCTGGGAAAAGCAATGTAGTAGGTAGCACGTGCAAATAGAGTATTAAGGAAGTTGGTAAGGAATGATAATGACACACTTTGTCAGGGCCTGCTCCCTTTTTGTTTATTGCTCCAAACTGCCGCATCAGCTCTAAGAACCTAAGAGCTTTCCACGCCAGTTCTGCTTCTATAGTCATCTTCAGCCATTCAGCACCATGTGGCACCTACTGAGGGCCAGCTCTGCTTTGTAAGTGTTTCATGGGGCCTGCCCTCGCACTGTAGAGCTGAGGAAATATCACCAAACATGCAGTTATTATGTCATTAGTGAGGTACAATTAATACTGGAGATTTGCACAACATGCTATGAGTTTTAGAGTAGGTACTGAGTAGTTCATTCTCACTACAAGAGTTAAATGTTTCCCAGAGCAATTAATATTTGAACAAAGTTTTACAGGATAAGTAGAATTCATATAGCATGAATGGGTAGGGGAGGTACTATATGTAGGATGTAGGTATTCCCTATGAATATAAGAAGATTTGGTCATATAGACCCAAATTCCTACATACAGCCATAATTGCCAGAGTGGGATGTACTTATGGATAGGGAGTATGTTGATCTCCATCTGCTTCATTTCCTTATATACTTAACCCCTTAAGTAAATGAGTTTGAGATCCCTGGTCTGCCAATTCCGGCCAGGGTACATATGGCCACAAAATAATCAATGGAGGTAGTCAACTATATGCAACTCTTACTTTTGTTTTTTATTTTATTTGAGACAGAGTCTCACTCTGTCACCCAGGCTGGAGTGCAGTGGTGCAGTCTTGGCTCACTGCAACCTCCGCCTGCCGGGATCAAGCAATTCTCTGCCTCAGCCTCCCGAATAGCTGGGATTACAGGCTCCCGCCACCACACCCAGCTAATTTTTGTATTTTCAGTACAGGCAGGTTTTCACCATCTTGGCCAGTCTGGTCTTGAACTCCTGACCTCACGATCCACCTGCCTCGGCCTCCCAAAGTGCAGGGATTACAGGCATGAGCCACCACACCTGATCTTGATTTTATTTTTTTAATAGAATTTCTTACTGGATATTTTGTGACAACTGGCATAACACTTAAATAGGTATGTTTTGACTACATATATAGCCATGGTCCAAAATGAAGAATTAAATGTTGACTATCACAGCAGTAATGAATTATTCTGTCAATTTAAGAAAAAAAATCAGTCCTACAGAGAAAGAATCCAAAAGTTCACAAGTCCCACCTACTCTATGCATGCTGAGCATCACCTGCTTCCAGGGTAGATGGCATTCTACTCTAAATGTGCATGTGTATGGTAGTACTAAATGAACTGAAACTTTCAAAGCTCCCTGATTCAGGTGTGATGCAGTCTGCAGTGGTGTGCTGACTTTGGCAGTGCAGAGACAGACTCTCAGCAGCCTAAACTGAAACATCAGGCCTCTACCAACCATGATTCCAATTCTGCATCAGAATGATACCATAATCGAACAGCAGACTCACCAGACCGTGATGGGAGTCTGGGTTCAAGCTTGATGTCAGTGCCTAAAGTTAGATCTGAAGTTACATGTATCTGAAAACATCTGAGCAGCTGTCTACAGGAAAAATACGTGCGTGTGTGTATCGGATATGTAATTTAGAACTCATACCGTCTCCTCATAAAAAGGATTTGACGGATATGCTGAAAGCATTCCCACAGAACAACATTCCTATGAAGGCCTTATAAAAAGTTACAATACCTGAAGGGAGCACCAGAATTTAGCAGCTTTCTATATGTTATTTTACTAGGCTCTGTTTCCTGACTAGGTCTGGCTACGCAAACAGTCTGAGTGACATGGTTGACTTCAATACATCCTCAGAATTGAATAACATGCATTAGATCCACTGTCACACTCTCATTCCAAAATCAACACAAGTCTTCTCATGCCTTGTTGCTTTATTTGCTTTTTTAAAGACCACTTCTTTCATGGAAGGAAGGGATTGAAGGGTGGTTTTTGGTGTTTTCTTTTTACAAGGAGGTAGAGAGCAAAGAGAAAAGGGAAGTAGATTTGATAATGAGTTGAATCCAAGTAATGGCCAAGAATAGGGTGTGTGTGTGTGTGTGATGGCCCTAGACAGATAAGGATATAAGAAACATAAACTGATACACTAGATGATGAATTATAAATAATGGGTTTTTTAAAGAATAGTTTGGAATTTGGGAGAAGGTGAGAATGTACCTGAAAAATTATGGAGAGTCTAGCAATTCCGCCTGATTCCTTTTGCCCTGAGTATACTGGCTCACTGTAATACTAGTCCAAAATATGTGGTTAGAGCTGCCAATTTGGATGACTTTATATAGAGCCTCAAACTCCCTAGCCCCCAGATTCAACTGAAGACAAAAATTCTATCTACATGACCAGGTAGAGCTAGAAAAAAAAATCATTTAGTGCATTTTTCCAAGACCTGTCTATGTTAGAAGCAGCAGGACCCTAAAAGGGCTGGCATCCCTGTTCAACAAGCTATCTTAACAAACCAGTGAAGAGAACCAACTCAACAGATGTCACCCTAACCCTAAGAGGGTCAAAGAAAAATGTTGATTTGTATCAGTTTGAACCACAAAAAACCCTGAAATACATGGTTACACTACATTAAATTGTAGGTATTTGTATTAAACTTCTAACTGTTCTAATATGACTACTAATAAAAATTTTCAAATGTCATTAAAAATACATGTCACTTATGACATTTCTAAGAGTTTTTGCTTTCTAAAAAGAACCATTTAAACTCACACTTCTTTTTTCATCAGCAGAGTCTTGTGCTTAAACTTCCCCCTGGTTTATTGTGTTTATTTTTAATGTTACTTCTCACATTCATATTAGTTTGCACTGAGCAACACTAGAAAGAACTATGTTCACCTACAGAGTGGAACACACTAACCAAGAATTCAGATTATCTGTTCAGCTTTATCTGAACTTGAGAATCATCGCATCCATACTTGAGGAAGTTCCCTTGATACTATAGCTGCTTATCAAGAGACAAGACAAATTAAGAGAAACAAAAGACAGAGATCGAAGCTTGAAACTGTATGAACTCCAATGGTAATCCCCACTCCTGACCCACAAAGTACAGGGATAAAGAAAAGTACATGCTTAGAGCTTTAAAAAAGGCTCTCATTCTTTTTCCTTTTTCTTTTATTAATATAATGTGCACTGTACACATAAGACCTTAGATTTATAAAAGCACTATGTGTGATAAACTCTCATCTACTAGGAATCTGAGAAGACCATCTGGAGGAAAGAGTATGTATGAGTCAGTAGGTCCCAGCAGCTGGCATCGACGTCCAAACCTTCTGCTACTTTTCTTTGGAGCTTCACCTCTAAGTTATTCTATTTCTAAATACACTATTCCTTCCTTAAATAAGCTTCCAGCTTCTGGCTTTCCTAAACATCTTTGGACTTGTCATATGGCACCCCAAACAAAAAAAAATCCAAACCCGAAAAAGAGTGCTAATTAAGTGTGGGAGTTGCAATGTTAAATGATTTTTTAATAAACACCAATTACACTTTAGAAAGAAGGCATCCCAGCCCACTGGAAAAAGCAAGGGCTCTGAAGTGAGAAAGATGATGTGTTGAAACTGGTGTTTTCTAGCTCTTGTTTTCTTTGCTGTAAAATTGGGATGATCGTGCCTGCCTGGAGAGTAATTATGAGGATTAAATGATACAGGAGATGTCAACTGTTACGGCATCTCTGAATGCCTGAGTTAGTGTACCTTAGAAAACTGAGTGGATTGAGCCTTTTTTGAAAGCACAGGACAATTCAGGAGGGTCTCTATTTTCCCCTAGTCGGCTGGCAAATCCCATGGCAGCTCTTCTGGGATCTGTGTATAGGAACTGGGGGAGGCTATGATACCATATTTTCAAAGGGTAATTGAACTACAGAGCCTAGAGGGTCTCATTAAGGCTTAGCTGGTTCTGTGGGAAGATCGGAATGCCAACACATTTGGATTGACATAATACTCATAGTACCCTGTGCCTTCTCTGAATGCAGAGCTACTCCAGGGAGCAGAAGTAGAGGCTTTCACTTTTTTACCTGATGAAAGAGGGCCACCCTTATGCACAATAAACAGTGCCAGGACTCCTGTGGATTCAAAAGTTTTCAAATTTCTTTCAGGCGGTGTATTCCCACACGCCTGTTGAGGTCACTCTCAGGCAGCAGATCTGATTGACTGGAATTTGGGTTAGACAAACTCACTTGCCATTTTTCCTTCTTCTGTTGATCTGGGCATCAGTGGAACCCAATGAGGTACACAGCAGAGCGGTAGCCAATACTCACCACTCTCTGGAAAGAACATAGAAAATCATAGAGAAGTTAGCCCAGGGACTCAGTCCAGGAAAAGAGAACATTTCCTTCATCATTGAAGTTAAGAGGAAAGAGTAGCCTAACAGAAGAGAAGAGAAGTAAATGAGAACCCAACATACACTCACGAAAAGAACCAAACTAATAAAGGCTGATGGAATTCCAGCTTTATGACCAGCACTTTAGTGGAATGAATGAGGATAAATAATATAAGATACAGTCCCTACCTTTGAAAAGTTTACAATCTCATGGAAGGAAAGTACCAAAACCATGGAAAATGAAAAAACAATAAATGATTTATGAAACAGGAGAAATGATGTCAGATACATGGGTAGATGAATGGGTGGATAGAGAATTAGCTATTATGTGCCATGTACTTTAATTAATACACAAATTTTATCTTAATCTTTACAATCATCCAGTTATGTATTTACACCCACTTTAAAGATTCACAAAAACTCAATCTTGGAGCCATTTGAAAAACTAATTAGGGATTCAAGGCTAGTTAAGTGGTAGCGATGGGATTTGAATTCAGAAATAATTCTATAAATGTTTTTCAGAGTTTAATGGTAAGGGTGGAACTCACCTCTTCAGAGCTGGTATTTCCCCTTCTTAGGTAATGAGCTCTTTCTAGCTTGTCATGTTTCTCTTTTCACAATGCTGACAGGTGGCTCAGTGCTAAGTTTTCAGCTCTATTCATCCTTACGATTGACATATTTCTGCTATGTGGTTAATTTTATTGCAACTTTTTAAAATGTTTTTGTAATTCCTTTTTGGAAGGAAGTTGAGTCTACACAAATAAATTGAATTAGATTGACTTAAAAGTTCATGTTTTGCCTATTGTATCATGCCCTGCATTAAAATAACAGGTCTCAGCAACAATTAAAATCCAAAGGCTGAACAAGAATTGTTGCCAAATACACCTTTCAGACAAAAAAAAATTGCCATCAACAGTCACAAAAGGAAAGATCCTTTGCTCTCACTCAGATGGATTCAAGGACATAGAAAGGTGAGATTCCAATCAGGCCACAAAATGCTGAGAGAAGCAAGATGGACATAGGGCAGACTTCTCACATAGTAAAAGCAATCAAACAGAGAGAAATTAGGGAAAACAATTCAGGTTTGCTTCATGGTCTTCAAAGTCATTATTTAAGTTTCATTTTGTTTTGGCTTTAAAAAGGTTTGGGGGTCCCTATTTTATATTTGCTGAATTCAAATCAACACCTACTTTCTTTATCAGAGGTTTTTTTTTTGTTTTGTTTTTTGTTTTTTCCTCCATCCTCTGACAGCCTGTCCTCTAGGCAGAAACTCTGACCTAAAGGTAAAGTGGCAGGTGGTCTTGTCATTCCCTAAGCAAAGAAATCACAGCACAATTCAGACCCATCACCCTGATGGTTTCAGCCACAGAGACACATTTCAAGAGAGTCCTTTCCCTTCCACAAGCTATTCTGAGAAGGCTTAAGTTTCTTTTGGAATGTAGGATAAAACTCTCCTTCCCTCTCTTCACTGCTCTGCTAAGAATTCTTTAAAGTCGAAGAAAGGCAAAACCATGCTGACCGCCCCACCTCCTCACCCCATTCTATTTCCCCACTGGACTCTGGGACCTTCAGGTAAAAGAATGAGGCAGTGGGCACTACAGAGGTATCACTAGGATTCCCATTATCCCCAGAACAGAACAGCTCCAGGAGGCAAAGTCTCTACGACAAAACTCCTTGCTTAGCCTCCAGGAGAAATTTCAACTGTAAAAATTCAAGGAAGTTCATAGCCCATCCTTTGTAAGTATGTATTTATTCAGTATTTATCCAAGTGCCCAAAAGGTTAACATTTATAAGTTTCATGACTGCTATCATAAATCAACACCCTCTCTCAAAGGAGTATTTTTTTCTCATTATTGCTATCATCAAAAAGCATTTATTAAATACCCATCTGCATGTGCTATTGGGTACAATACAACACAAGGGCAATTTTATGCTTCAATTATAACTCTGCTGCAACAACTCATTTATTTTTCTCTACTTTATTCAAGAAACAGTGAGTCAACTTCTACCACCTATGGAACAGAAGCCAGAGAGTCAGGAACCTACATAAAAAGATTTACCAGGGGCCAGGAGAAGGGGCTATTTTCTATCTGGCACCCTGAAAGAAATATGGCACAGAAAAATGTTTCTCATGGTTTCAAAGTCCCACTCTTCAAGATAGAATTGGAGATGCAAGGAAACAGTGCAAAGGTTGCATCCAGTCTCTTTCTTCTCTTTCTTTCCTTTTTTTCACCAATTTTTTAAAAAAGATATGTATAATGTCTACTAATGTAGTAAATATATGAATCCTGAAATATATTAACAAAATGAACATTATGAACTTATCAACAAACTTAAACTAGAGCTTTACTCTTAGCATTTAATCCACCTGTGGGATTCCTCTTCTTCTACCCTAAAGCTTTCCTTCCAGAGGCGAACACTGCACTGAATGTAGTGTTCACCATTGATTTGCCTTCTAATTTTAGCATATATGTTTATAAATAAGCAATACATTATGTACTCTTGCTTGGTTTTCAGCTTTACAAAAGGAGTCTTAATTTGCATTTCCTTGCTTACAAATGAAGTTAAACACCTTTTCTTTTTTATTATACTTTAAGTTCTGGGGTACACGTGCAGATCGTGCAGGTTTGTTACATAGGTGTACACGTGCCATGGTGGTGGTTTGCTGCATCCATTGCCCTGTCATCTACATTAGGTATTTCTCCTAATGCTATCCCTCCCCAATCCCCCCACACCCTGCTATTCCTCCCCTAGTTCCCCACCTCCCAAGCCCCGGTATGTGATGTTGCCCTCCCTGTGTCCATGTGTTTTCATTGTTAAACACCCACTTATGAGTGAGAACATGTGGTGTTTGGTTTTTTGTTCTTGTGTCAGTTTGCTGAGAATGATAGTTTCCAGTTTCATCCATGTCCCTGCAAAGGACATGAACTCATCCTTTTTTATGGCTGCATAGTATTCCATAGTGTATATGTGCTACTTTTTTTTTAATCCAGTCTATTGTTGATAGGCATTTGGGTTGGTTCCAGGTCTTTGCTATTGTGAACAGCACCTCAGTAAACATACATGTGCATGTATCTTTATAACAGAATGATTTGTAATCCTTTGGGTGTATACCCAGTAATGGGATTGCTGGGTCAAATGGTATTTCTATTTCTAGATCCTTGAGGAACCGCCACACTGTCTTCCACAATGTTTGAATTAATTTATACTCCCACCAACCATGTAAAAGCAGTCCTATTTCTCCATGTCCTCTCCAGCATCTGTTGTCTGATTTTTTGTTGGCTGCATAAATGTCTTCTTTTGAAAAGTGCCTATTCATATCCTCTGCCCACTTTTTGATGGGGTTGTTTTTTTCCTGTAAATTTGTTTAAGTTCTCCGTAGATTCTGGATATTAGCCCTTTGTCAGATGGGTAGATTGCAAAACTTTTTTTCCATTCTGTTGGTTGCCGGTTCACTCTAATGATTGTTTCTTTTGCTGTGTAGAAACTCTTACGTTTAATTAGATCCCATTTGTCTATTTTGGCTTTTGTTGCCATTGCTTTTGGTGTTTTAGTCATGAAGTCCTTGCCTGTGCCTATGTCCTGAATTGTATTGTCTTAGGTTTTCTTCTACAGTTTAAGATTTCTTATATACATTTGCCACTCACGATGCCTCTTTAGTAAAATGTCTTTCCCCCCTTTCTTCTGTTGGGTTATCTCCATTTTAATTGGTTTGTAGGGGGTTTTTTTGTATGTTTCAGAAATCAATTCTGTTTGTTATATGTCAGGCAAATGCCATCTCCTTGTGTTTTCATTTACCTTATGTTGCCTTTGAACATAAGTTCCTAATTTAATGTAGTTAATTTTTAAAAATTAGGTTAGTGCTTTCTGCATCTTATTCAAATGTATGTTTCTTAACCCAAGAATGCAAATCATCCCATACTTTCTTGGAAAACTTTTGCCTTTTATATGTATGCATTAATTCAACTAGAATTTATTTTTCTTTACAGTGTGAAAATAGAACTTGTTTCATTTTTTTCCATATGGATAATTAACTTTCTCAGTACTATCTATTAAATATGACCTCCTTTCCTAGTCACTTACAGTGCCACCTCTGCCACATAAAGTTCCATATCTGGATCTGTGTCTGGGATGTCTATTCTCCTTTAGCTTAATTTGTAACTCTTTGTGAAAATGCCACTGGTTATCTGGTAATTCAAGTCCTTGCAGTGTTTTCTTCTTGAGCGGAATCTTGGTTCTCCTTGAGACTTTGCTCCTTCATTTAAATGTTATAATTGACTCATTAAATTCTTCAAAAATCAGTCAAGGTTTTAATGAAGGTTGCCTGAAATCTATAATTCAATTTAAGGAGAAGTTACAAGTTTACAATACTGAAGTATTCTATACATAAAATGGCATTTTTCTGTCTTTAGGTCTTCTTAGTAAATTTCAATAAAGTTTTATTGATATACAAACAACAGATCTTCATACAGATCTTACGCATCATTTACTAAATATATTCTTGAACTGTGTTGCCATTAGTAACTCTTTTTGTATACTACTCTCCGTTTCTGGTTTTAGAAATCCAATCCCTATCCTTCATTTTACTTTCCTATCTTTACACTGGTAAGGACCTCCTGTGGTGAATGGAAGTGGTAGGAGCTGACATGGTTACCTTATTCTGATTTTAAAGTGTGTTCCACTAACATCTCACTGTCAGGAATTCTGTGTGATGTTGTATTTTCAGTAGACATCTATTACTAAGCTAAAGTATTGAGATGTAGTCCTAATGTGCTCAGTTTTTTGTTGTTGTCACTTTCAGGCATCATAAGGGATAGCTTCACTCCAAGAGCTACCACCAAGAAGTAGCACAAATAACACAGCAGCTGTTTGACTAAAATGAGGAACCTGCTTCTGTGTCTGTTGATTTCATTTTATATTTTATGAATATTTTCTCATCCAGTTTAGGAAAGTCTCTCCAAAGTCTCTCAGAAATAACGTGAATAAGATTATAGCTAATGGGAGGTTCCTTGGTGGATTCAATGTGTGCTGCTCCAGTCACGGCGGCCCTGAAGACCCTGACTTCACCACAGTGCAGTCTACCAATGTAGCAAAATTGCATCCTACCACATGAATATATACAAATTTTAAAAATTAGTAATAGAGATTATAAATATAAATTTTAAAAATTAGTAATAAATAAATAGAGATTATAAATAAATACAGATTAAAGACAGTTGACCACTGGTCTTTAGAGACTTTCTGAAAACTGAGTGTGGAACTGTCTTCGTGCTCCGATGTAGCTATGTTAAAACTCATCTATCCTGGGCTGGTGCCCAAATAGTTTGCTACCAAGTAACACGGATAAAGTGAGCTGGTCCCTTCCCTCTATCCTCAGTTTTATTCTCTCTTTGAATCAAAGCATAGTGAATCATTTTCCAAGTCAAAGAATAGATCAGACGTTATTTTAAAAAAAAAGAAACTGCGCTGTAATTTTATAGTTACAGTCACTTTCTCAATGTTTTCATTACTTGGACATAAAAAAGAAAACAAAAAGGGCAAGTGGATTTTCAGGTCATTACAGTCAGTCTCAGGGTCTACTGAATCCTCCTAAGATACACGTAATTGCCTCTAGTAATATGCACCTTGTCCTGTTTTTTTGCCAAAACTATTAGTGACTCTTTCCACTTTGTAGCAGACTCCTACTTGCTACAACACAACTGAGCTTATTGCAGTCGTGACATTTGAACAACATTATTAGGTGCTGAATACAAGACAAGAGGCAGGGCCTCAAACGTGTCAGAAAAGCCACATTTACAGGCCAAGTAGAAGCAAGGGGGCAATTCTTTACCATGAGGCCTGATCTTTAGCTTCTCATCCTTATTACCGCAAAGCCCATGTTTGGCTGAGTTGGCTTCACGTTACAGCAGCCCCTTTTCACACATACTTAGACTTACACCCTCCCATCACAAAAGGCTTACAAATGTCCAAAAAGGCTCTTCTTTCCAACAGATGTACTATGAAAAGCTAACACAGACACAAACAACTTCAGAATCACACATGCATTCATCTCAGACAAGCTGTGTGTCAGTATATCCCACAGGCACTGAACTGCTGCATACCCAAAAGGCTCTCAGAAGACCTATCTTCTGGTCTCACTGGCCAGCTTTGAGTCACACATGCAAGCCTTTCTGCAGGGGAGCCTGGAAAAGCAGCACTGGCCATTTCCAGCCCTTCTATTGGGAAATAAGCACTGGTGCCAAGGAAGAAATGTTGGGGTAAACAAATTACTCCTCCTGCATGTTCCTCATTCTCTTTCTCTAAAAAAGCAAAAAAAAAAAAAAAAAAAAAGTTACCTGCCAAAATAAAGCTAATACATTCCTCCCTGCACTGGCTCCGGTTTGCATATTCTCAGATAGTTTCACTTAATTGTTCTTTTCACTCTTCTTTTATGTATTTACTTCACCTCCTGGACACTCCTATCCTTTTCATTTGGGTGGGTGGATATTATCTAAGATGCTTTGAGGATAACAGAAATACCTCTAGACTTAGCAAATGAAGTTCTGGATTCAAGAATCTGCCCTGCCCATTAATAGGCATGTGGTCACAGATAAGGCTCTGCTCCGAGCCCCATCTGTAAATAGGAAGTAAAATTACTCTTCTACTGATTTCTGGAAATAATTGTAGGGGCCAAATGAAGAAAGATGTGTAAAACTGTTTTGTAAACTGTCAAGTGCTATGCATATTAAATGAGCGGCTGACACTCAGAAACACCTACTCTTCAATTGCCTTTTCGCATTCACTATGCTGAGGTCATTTTGCAAAGTTCTTAATGTGAGTCAGATTTCTACACATGGCTGGAAAGAAGCTAATGCATTCAGAAGTAAACAGCATTTCAGCAGCTACACTTCAGACTCAGGAATAAGGGACATCATGGCCTGTCTCTCCCCTTGAGTACATTGCCCTGACCAGGTCACTACAGCTAAGCAGTTGGATAGGACTATCTACAATGGAGAATGCTACAGATTTGGAGAAGAGGTAACAGATGGTCAACTATTTGGACCAGGGCATCATTTTTCCAGAGGTTTTCTCCTTCACCCAACCCTTATCCATGGTTCAAGTAGTCCTCAGGACACTCAGTACCTCTCCTAAGGTCCAGGTATTCTTTATGGCCTCTTAACTGGGCCTGCCATGGAGCAGAGCTGATCCTAAGCAGAATTATAAATTACATTCAAACACTTAGATGGTCCCTGTTCTTTGATCATGTACCTACCATATTCCTGATGTAAGTATGTATCTCTATCAGTATCCCTATATATGTACTGTCTACTAAGATGAGTAAGACACAGGTCTCGCCTCCTGCAGTCAGTGGGAGGAATTATCCAGGAACACAACTCAACTCTAGCTCAACGCACAATACAGCAAGTGCCGAGCAACCTCCAAAGTGCTCAGACTGTTTGTATCAAACGAGAATGAATCCAGGCGGGAGCATCAGAAAGAAACTTGACATGACCCTGGGAAAATGGTGTCATGTTTATAAGCAAAAATGCTGAACAAAACAGCGTGATGAGCCAAGCTGCAAAGTGGAGAAGGAATGTCATGTCTGAGGAAAGGAGCTGATGTAGAATAGATGAACAGAGAACAGGTGGATCACAGAAAAGTTGGGGTCACAGGTGAGGGTGCTTGGTATTCGGTTCTTGTTTTCATACACCCATTTTGGCAGGAAAGGGCATTTTCCTCTCTCTCTCTCTCCTCCCATCCCTGAAGAATATTAGTATCTCAGTATTCCCTCCACAGCCCTTCCTACTCATCAAACATTGCTATCAGGGATAGACCTAATATAGATGACTTATGATTTGGCAAGAATTGAAGGCAGACTAATACTTCATTTTAAACCATAGCTCAATTAGAGAGTAAAAGGCATTGTTTCCTAGCAAAAGAAACCTAGGAATCATGATGAGGAGATACCACATTCCTCAGCAGACTGAGAGCCAGTAGGACTAAAAGTATATCTGAATTTCAACCCTAGTTTTATGACTTGTCATGTAACCTCTCTGCACTCCAGTATCCTTGTCTCCACTAAGAAAATCCTATCTGTCATACCACTATCACAGAGCTGTTGTAATAAGGCTCATAAAACAACCCACACAGAGACAAAGCACTCTAGTGATAAGGACGTTCACCTGACTCTGGAGGCTGGCTGCTGGTAGGTGTCCCTTACGACACTCTCACTTGGAGGCTCAGACAGCAAAGTGCAGCGAGCTGGGTAATTGTCGGGACATTCCTCCTACCTTACTCTTTCTCCCCATCAGGGGTTCCCAAATGCGCAGGACTGTGCCCTGGTCCGGCCCAATCTAGGCGGCTGGCAAAACGCTGCACTGTGACCTGAAGCACTTCGGGAGGGGATGCACAGCAATCAGAGCTAATGATGCATGTGGACCGTGTCCTCTCACAGGTGCCGAGTGTGAAAGCATACTGACCAAGCAGCCATGAAGGAGACTCGAAGTTGGATCCTGACCTACTTCCTTGTCCCCGCTCTATCGTTGCTTACCCGTGGGAACTTGGGTAAATCACTCTTGCTCCTCAGACATGGTTGCTTCTGCTATAAATTGGAGGCAATACCAACTGTCTTGTCTCCTTCATAAACCTAAGATGCATTTTGCAAAAGTATGCTATTATTACACCGTTTGTGTTTCTATCTGACAGAAGAGCCTTTTGGTCACTTTTGGACACTCTTGGAGGCATGGCACATGCTTTGAGGCATATCCCAAATGCTGTATTACAGCTTCCCCAGTTTTCCAGGCACATTTACTCTCCATCCTGTGCATCTCCAAGTGCTTCATTAGTTCCTCTGATAAACCTCACCTCATATTCTAATTGCATGCGTGTCTGTCCCCCACTGAGGTCCTCAAAGCCCAGGAGTCCGACATTGAATCCGTGGGACCTGGCATTAGCCTTGCACATTGTGTTTGCAAAGGAAATCTTTGAACAAAAGAGTTCTCAGACAGTGGTTTTGCTCTAGACTTCCTTTTTGCCTCTAGGCCATCACTGGCTTAGAAACAGGACACTTTTTAGAAACTTTGTAAAGGCTGGGCCTGGAGCTGCAGAAGTTAAATACAAGAATATCGTGATAGGATGAGGACCAGCAAATGCAATGTGGCTCATTTTAGATTCCATTCTTTGTCCTCAAGCCTCGAAGGCAGACGTGTCCTTACTCTTACTTCTGTCGTAAAAACAATGTCCTGAAGACATTTCTAATGCAAACACTGTAATTAGAAATTAGGCCACATGCTTGTATTGATGGATTCGCTGCAGAAGACCTGCCAATGCATCACTCAACAGCACCCGCTGTCGTCACCCAAGGTTCCATTAAATACACAATATTCTACTCCCAGATACCCAGAAGCATGAAGAGATACTTTCATTGTAAAGCAGAGGAATATGAAGCAGCTAAACCAAAAATTCTGCTAACGTTGTTGGGTTTTTTCCCCGTTAGTGTGATCTCAAGATGAAATGCAATTCAGCAGTTAAAAACAGAACAGTTTAAGAGTGTTTGGTTCCAAAGCATGAAACATGCAAAAATGTAGTCTGCAGAATGTCGAGCTGGGCTGGCAATCAGATTCGCCAGCCGTTCTTGGGCACTGCTCTCTGCAAAGGAAGTGTTAGTGGCATTCAGTTGGGCCAGGCAAAGTCTCAGTAATACTAACATCACTTGTTCCACTGCTCTTCGTAGTGAGAGGACCATCCCGTCACGGCTTCTGATCATTGCACAATGCTGTGTCTAAAGACTTGGTTCATTAAGGAGGAGATGGTCACTGATGTGTTTCTCTATGTCACAGAACACTTCTTGCTAAAAGCAACCAGGGCAAATGGAATATTACAAATGATTCCGAATGCTAGAGACTTAAAACAAATTGGATGTCTGTGCCTCCAGCTGGGTTGCCATCCTTTTTAATAAAATTGTCTCCTGAGAGGAATGCACACTGTTTGCAATTTGGAAGACATCCTTGTAAGCTTCTGCCCAACAAATCAGAATTCTTTTTATCATGTGCAATTGCTGTATTTCAAGAAATAATTTACGGCACCACTACAGACAGTTTGGGCTTTCACTATTGCACATTTCTCCTAAGATAACTTTTTTATATGTGTTATTTTATTTAATCTCCTAACAACCTTGTTATCAGATATGATAAGCATATTTTATTAATCAGCAAAACTGAGACTTAAAGAGGTTATGTAACAGGTTCAATGTCACGAAATTTTGTAAATAGCAAAACTGGCTTTCTAACTCCAGTCCTACAAATTCCATAGCCTACGATTCCCATTTTATAGACGACAACACCAAGGCTGAGAGAGGTTAGTAACTAAACCGCATCTGCTTACATCACAGAGCTGGAATGCAAAACAAAGTGTGTCTACCTCCAAGGCAATTTCTTTTCCCATTATAAGACCATGCTGTCTCTTGTATTTATCTGTGTTTCTTAAAATCCTGAGTAGGCATATGGGGGTAGGTAATTCCCAGCTTTTTCCAAGCTCCTGCCTCTTCAGTATTTAGTGCCCTGTAAGCAGTTCAGCAGAATCCTGACTACTGAGAGGAGACAGGCTCTGTCATTCCCACAGAGCCACCCAGCTGCACCTGTGCTGACGTCAAAGGCATCGTTGCCTCCACATATCAGAGAGGCAGCTGGAGTAAGTCTGGACATTTGCAAAGCCACAAGAATCCTGCCAAAGGCATTAATGTTCCTAAAACTGTGACTCAGTCTTTACAGAGCTCTTGAGGGTCTCCCATGTATTTATTAAGTAGTTTTGGCAGCTGACTCTGTACCAGCCCCGAGGCAAGCTGTAGGGACATAAAAATGACAGATATGGGTCCTGCCCTCAAATATAAAAATCATAGCTCACAATTGTCAGCATTTAGTATATGCCAGAGACCCTCTCTTGCTTCACATACTTTAACTCAATTAATCCTCACATATCCCATGATTGGTATACATAGAGGTCCCATTTTACAGATGAGGACATTGGGGCACAGATAACAAATGTAACTTTCCCATTGTCTAGTGGGATATAGACAAGAAGACAAATCTTGCCAACGCAACGGGTTAATCCCTGGGCCTGAGGGAACACAGGATGATGTGGGGCTTAGAGCAGGGATCTTAGCACAGTCTTGGGGGTTAGAAAAGGCTTCTCAGTGACCACAGAATGCACTGAAATTAGCAAATGAGGAGGTGAGGCACAAGTGAGGCATAAGTGCTTGACACAGCAGGGATAGCGAGACACCGTCAGGTCCTAGAAAAAGGTCAGTGTGCCTGAAGCAAAGAGAGAACAAAAAATGAAGCCAGAGTAATACATCTGGTGGGCTTTTTTTTTTTTTTTTGGTCATATGGCTCATTGCCAGGGCAAGTCCTCTTCAAATGATCAGAACTAGAGACTCTTCAAAATCAGAAGCATGATCTAGACCATAGCAAAGGTCAGGAAGCATGATTAATGTCATATTGCTTTGCAATACTGCTTTTTAAAGGATTTTTTTCCTCTTCAATTCGGGTTAATTCTGGGGTGTCTTGTTTTACCTTCTGCTGTGATAAGAGGCATTTGGGAAAGAAATATTCTTGACCCCCAGAACATCATTCTCAGCAAACTTTTCACAAAATTGCAGGCCCACCAGCCTGATTTGGAGCAGGCACACCTAGATGGCTACACACCTTTGTGCACCCTCTACCCCTCTGCAGCCCCACCTCTAACAACAGGAACCCCAAAAAGGTGTCAACTCACCATTGACTCCCTAGCAATGAGTTCCCTAGCTCTCTCCTTCCAAAAAAGAGGCACAATAAAATCTTACAAGATCATATATATTTCATACCTAAGAACATGGCATAATTTACAAAAGCCTGATCACTGAAAGTCAAGAGTAGAAAATGTCATGTCTTGATGTCTGTAATCTAAGTACTACAAGGCATTTGAAAACTAGTACCGGGTGGTACTAATCACATGAGAATCCATATAGCATAAGGGATTAAACTGTCCTCCCACACTTGATTGCATCCTTGATCCCATCCCTCCCACGTACTTATGTCCCCAGCTTGGGACAGTTCTTGATTATTTTTGAGGAAGTCAGATGGACGTCTATCACTTCCCTACACATGTGGTCAGTTGTTACAATAGGTTAGGCTCTGCTTTTTGGCCCCAAATGAGGACTCAAGCATGAAAGAATAAGAAAGATGAAGGC
Organism: Alouatta palliata; assembly: GCA_004027835.1. Classification (NCBI taxonomy): domain Eukaryota; kingdom Metazoa; phylum Chordata; class Mammalia; order Primates; family Atelidae; genus Alouatta; species Alouatta palliata. Next base: position 97,503 of record PVKV010004006.1, on the reverse strand, counting down.
TACATAGAGGTCCCCAAAGGTACAGCTCAAACCCAGCACCTCTGGGTCACTTTATTCTAAGAATTCACTCTCCTTTTCTTCCAAATTTGAAGCTCACTGCAGGTGGGCATGGCTGGCTGTATACCAGAGAATAAATGAAGGAAGACAGTAGATACCAAAAACCTGGTGTTTTCACAAATTGAGCTTTAAAGATCCTTGTACTGGGTAAGTCCAAAATGTAAATAGAAGTTGAATTAGGGTTAGAAAATATTTTTAAGTTCCTGTCCATTTCTTTGATTCCTCAAAGTGATAATTCAGTAAAATCAAGTCATTAAGTCAGGTGGGTTTCAGAATATACACTTGATGGATCGCCCTCCCCCTTCTCTCTTCTACTCTCTCTCCTTCCTTCCCTCTTTCCCCTCCACTCTTCTCATATTCCATTCAGCAGGTATTATTTGAGTACCCACGTTGTACCAGTCAATGTCCCAGGAGCTCCAAGGTAAGCATGGCCCTGCCTTCTGCCACTCAGAGGACTAATTCATCTCATATTGATCTGCTTTTTAAATTTAAATTTTTATTTAATTTCAGAGACAGGGTCTCACTCTGCCACCCACAGTAGTACAGTACTGTAATCATCACTCACTGCAGATTTAAAATCCTAGGCTCAAGTGATCTTCCTGCCTCAGCCTTCTGAGTAGCTGGAGCTACAAGCACATGCCACCGCACGCAGCTAATCTTTTTTCACTTTTCTTCATAGAGACAGGTCTTGCTGTGTTGCCCAGTCTGGTCTCAAACTCCTGATCTCAAGCGATCCTCCCACCTTAGCCTCCCAAAGTGCTAGGATTACATTTGCGAACAACAGTGCCTGATGATCCATCTGCTTCTGAGGCAGGTACTAAAACCCTTCCCAGAGATAACATGTGCAGAAGTCCCAGACACCTCTGGTAGTCCTTTTTCCTCCTCTATTTATTCATCTCCTAGAAAGGGATGTTAGAAGGTAGAAAGTTTAGGGGGAAAAACAATTAAGAAGTTTGCTGAGCCAGAGATTTTTCAGGTGGCAATTTACCTTTGCTCCCAAGTGACTGCTCTACCATCCCCCTGCCCCCGGCTCTCACCACCCCAGTTCCTTGCATTTGGATTTTTTCTCATCCCCAAACTTATTGAAAGTTATTTCTTTAAACTTTTAAAAATAAACTTTGGAAACAGTTGGCTTAGGTCTCCCTGGTGATTGAATAGTGTCTATTACTACAGTCTCTTAAGGATGTTACTTCCAGCTATTCTAAGAATATCCTAGTGGGACCAGTTCCTTGAAAATAACAGCCTCTGCAAAACACAACACACGATGCCGTATCATTTTCTAAGCCCATAAGCAAGATCTTGGAGGCCTGCAGCTCCTCTGAGCCTCCAGTCTCTATCTTTTCCTACCTGGTGGGTATTTCTGATAAAAGACAGTGCTTCCACAGGCCAAAGAGTTTTTTAACCACAAAGACAACCTCAGCTGTAATTCATACCTCTGCTTTTAAGAACACTTCAAAAATGGCTGAGGTAGACAGAGTTCTTCAGAATCCAGGCCCCACTGAATCTTGGAGGTGGTGAGAGGGAAAGGGATTCCTTTCTCCCTTCATAACCTCAAGACAACTGAACGCTGCCAGTGGAATTCTTGCTAGCTATCCCCAGAGTTTGACCTCAGGCTGTTACAGAAACAATGTTTTCCATGCAGAGCTCTTAGTTAAGAAATTTCCTCTCACCCTTGGAGTTCAAGAAAGCAGTGGTTTATACACCCTCAGCGCAAATAGTCTAGGCTGGGCCATCCAAGCTGGCTAGAACTGTAATTTCCTGGTAGCTCTGCATGTGTGTGCTCAGTTGTCATTTTATAGCCGAGTGATTTTTTTTTTTTAATTAAGAAGTGTGCTTGGGTGAGAAGACATTCAAAATTCTTTTTGGACCGTGCAGACAAGTAGTAGGGAAGGGCTATATCTCAGGCAGAGAGGGAAGATGCCTGTGAGGGAGTTCTCTTTGAAAGAGGGAGGAGGAAGACTTGCCTGCTTTTTTGTCAATAATGAACTTCGAAATAGGTCCCTGGTTATTTTCTTGTTTACACCCTACTCTATGTCATTTTCTCCTGATAAGCTGAATTGTTGACTGAAAATGACTGCTTCATCCTTAAAGAATCAAGGGAGTTGTCTAATGCTGGGCTGGTATCAGTAGCAGCCGAGAAAAAAGGGAGGGAGGATGGAAAGAAGGAAAGAGGAAAGAAAAAGAAAAATTATATTACAAGTACGTGGATATGGACATATAGCTATAAATAAAATCTCCTTGTTCTATCCCTATCATCATTTACTATATCTGCATTCACAGAAGAGCCGTGTATGAAATTATAAAATCAGAGGGCATCCATCTACTCATGAGGATTTTCATTAAGAAGCATTCTATAGCCACACAATGCACTATCATGATGAACCCACAGTAAATAAATAACATGTACATTTCCAGAAGTAATCGCTGTGTCTCTTCCTTCCTTCCTGGTTTAGTATCCAGTGAAGCAGAGCAGCTGTCATATTCTTCCATGTGCACTGACAATTACACTCAGACAGATTTCCTTCTTCTGTTTAAACGCAGTTACCTTTCTTTCGAACTATGTAGCCATCCCATTACCACTTCAGGCCTGTTTGCATAGGACGCCAGTGATGCAAAGCCTTCAGCGCTGACCTGCTGAGTTGCAAAGCCGCGCTGCAGTGTGAAGCCCTCAGTGTTAGCATCGATGGCTCCTCAGGTGTCTATTACGCTACCAATGGGATAATCCAATTCAGCTATGTTGTCCTGGCGGTTCCCCAGCCTCCAACCCTAATGGTTTTGCACTCGCTTAGGGCCCAAATTTAACAGTTGCTATTACTTTCCCTTCTGGTTTTGATATGGTGGATCGCCCATTTAAAAACCTGCTCCTGGGAAAGTCAATCCTAATTCACAACTTATTGTCGATTTTCATTTACTGTGAACTCCCTTTCACCAGAAAGGGTCCACATAGGCAAAAGTTAGGGCCACGGGATGTGGGATGCACTTTACTGGGCCACCTTTATGTCAGGAAAAGAAAAACTTCCATCTCAACAAAATTGAAATATGTACCTAAGTGGAAGGCGAAAACTGCACTGATGTTGTCTTAGTTTCTGTGTCTTGTTTTATTATAGAAACATTTGAAGAACAACCTTGAAGGGGAAAAAAGATTGATCATTAATAACAGTAGTAATTCATTCATTTAAAGCAGCTAACTTTGCTCAAGAAAGGAAAATTATTTGAAAACGGTTGACAATATCCTATTCGAACAGCCTTTGTTTTATCAACCCAGCAAGAAGCCGGGCCATTCCTTTTTGCCTCTCTCTTCCCCAATAAGGGTGCATAGCCCTTACAAAGCAAAAAATCATTTTGTAAAAGCAGCTTGAATGATTTTTCTTTTCCTTCTTATTACTTGTGCGGGGTTTTCAGCCCCAGGATCTTTTAATCCGATACAACTCATTTAAAATAGATGAGAATGTTCTATCACCCAATCTAAATGCCCTTGGGAACAGAAGGGAGCCGTCATAATTACAAACTGCATGGTGAATACTGAAAATGCTCATGCAGTGTTTGCACAGCATACTCTGGCTGGGATGAGGGATTGTGCACACTGAGTATCCACAGGTGAGAAATCAAATGTAGACATTCCAGGTAATCTGTAGGGCCAAAAGGGATATCAGGCCCCGTCAGGCCTGGTAACTGTTATAGGAGACCCACAGTAAGGCCTTGTGAGTTGAATCACTGCATTGAAATCCAAATGCTTTCCCATAAAAATCTTCCTTACTGAGCCAGGACACTCCCGCTGTGCCGGAGCGTCCTTGTTGCTGGTGCTGTGTCTACCACCTACTACCTTGCTAAGGTCCTATGTCTGGCACTATCAGCTTTCCCAGTTTTTTATTTGGTTTCCTCTTCTATGTTTAGAGCACACACATTTCCTCATCCTGTGCTATTTGCCAGGTCTTTGATATACAACCTTGCTCCTGAGGAATTGAGTCTCCTGGTATTCAAACTGTTTTTAGTTTTATCTCATTCCTTGCCTCAGTGCTGTATGTGATCTGAGTTCGAGCTGTTCATCTTGTTCTTGACCCCAAGATCCACACATGCAGAGAGAGGCACACACACACACACACACACACACACACACACACACACACACACACAATTATTTAAGTATCGACTGGCCAATTACTGGAAGCTCAACAGTACATAAAACAAATCTATTTCCTACCTTTACAAATCTTACTATCCAGTGATTGAAACAGATATTTATCTTATGCCCCAATAAACATATAAATACAAATTAACATTTTACGATAAGTATCATGAAAAGAACAAAGTACTCTGAAATAGAACAGCAGGAAAGGCCTTTCCAAGAAAGTAACATTAAGCTAAAACCTGAAGAATCAGTAGGATTCATATCCACAAATTGGTTTTTAGGCAAGAAAAACAACATAACCAAAGATCTGCTGGCAAGAAGGAGCTTGGCAAATGCAAGAAAATTAAAGCAAGTTAATGTGACTGGAGAGTAGTGAGCAAGAGGAAAATGAAATCAGGTTACATGAATAGGCAGGGACAAGACAACAAAAGGTCTTGGTAAGAATTTTGTGTTCTGAAATCCAGGATGTGGTTTTTTGAAAAAATTAGTAAGATAGGCCACGATCTAGACTAATGAAGAAGAAAAGGAGGAAGTTCCAAATAAAGACAATTAGAAATGACAAAGGGGATGCTCCCAGTGACCCCACAGAAATGCAAACAACCATCAGAGACTACTCTGAACACCTCTATGCACACATACTAGAAAACGTAGAAGAGATGGATAGATTCCGGGACGTATACACCCTCCCAAGACTGAAGCAGGAAGAAACCGATTCCCTGAACATAGCAATATCAAGCTCTGAAATGGAATCAGTAATAAATAGCCCACCAACAATAAAAAAGCCCAGGACCAGAACAATTCACAGCTGAATTCCGCCAAATGTACAAGGAAGAGCTGTTACCATTCCTGCTGAAACTATTCCAAAATGTTGATGAGGAAGGACTCCTCCCCAACTCATTCTATGAGGCCAGCATCATCCTGATACTAAAACCTGGCAGAGACACACACAAAAAAAGAAACTTTAGGACAGTATCCTTAGATGAACACCAATGCAAAAATCCTCAACAAAATACTGAAAAATCAAATCCAGCAGTACATCAAAAAGCTTATTCACCATGATCAAGGAGACTTTATCCCTGGGATGCAAAGTTGGTTCAACATACGCAAATCAATAAATGTGATTCATCACATAAACAGAACTCAAGACAAAAACCACGATTGTCTCAATAGATGCAGAAAGGGCTTTTGATAAAATTCAACATCCCTTCTTCATGTTACAAATTCTAGACAAACTAGGTATCAAAGGAACATACCTCAAAATAATAAAAGCCATCTCTGACAAACCCACAACCAACATCATACTAAATAAGCAAAAGTTTGGAACATCCCCCCTTGGAAACCAGTACAAGGCAAGGATTCTGTCTAACATCCAGCATCTGTAAGAAACTTAAAGAAATTTACAAGAAAAAAAAGCCCCATTGAAAAGTGGGAAGAGGCCGGTCATGGTGGCTCACACCCGTAAACCCAACATGTTGGGAGGCTCAGGTGGGTGGATCACAAGGTCAGGAGATGGGAGACCATCCTGGCTACCATGGTGAAACCCCATCTCTACTAAAAATGCAAAAAATTAGCCGGGCGTGGTGGCATGCTCATGTAGTCCCAGCTACTAAGGGGACTGAGGCAGGAGAATTGCTTGCACCCAGGAGGCAGAGGTTGCAGTCAGCTCAGATTGTGCCACTGCACTCCAGCCTGGGTGACAGAACAAGACTCCGACAAACAAAAAAACAAGTACGAAGAACATGAACAGACACTTCAAACGAAGGCATACCACTGTTCATTAGAGAAATGCAAATCAAAACCACATTGAGATACCACCTCACGCCAGTTAGAATGGTGATCATTAAAAAATCTGGAGACAACAGATGCTGGAGGGGATGTGGAGAAATAGGAACACTTTCACACTGTTGGTGGGACTGTAAATTAGTTCAGCCATTGTGGAAGACAGTGTGGCACTTCCTCAAGGACCTAGAAATAGAAATTCCATTTGACCCAGCAATCCTATTACTAGGTACATACTCAAAGGACTATAAATCATTCTATTATAAAGATACATGCACACATATGTTCATTAAGGCACTGTTTACAATAGCAAAGACCTGGAACTAACCCAAATGCCCGTCAATGATACACTGGACAGGGAAAATGTGGCATATATACACCATGGAGTACTATGCACCCATAAAAAACAATGAGTTCACATCCTTTGTAGGGACATAGATGAATCTAGAAACCATAATTCTCAGCGAACTGACAAGAACAGAAAATCAAACACCGCATGTTCTCATTCATAGGCAGGTGTTGAACAATGAGAACAGGTGGACACAGGAAGGGGAGCATCATACACTGGGGTCTGTTGGGGGAAGCTAGGGGAGGGACAGTGGGGGGTGGGAAGGTGGGGAGGGATAATGAGGGGAGAAATGCCAGGTATATGTGAGGGGGCATGGAGGCAGCAAACCACTTTGCCATGTATGTACCAATGCAACAATCCTGCATGATCCGCACATGTACCCCAGAACCTAAAGTACGATTTTAAAAAATATTTAAAAAAGACATACATGTGGCTAACAAGCATATGAAAAAAGAGCTCAAAATCACTGATTATTAGAGAAATGCACTCCAAACCACAATGAGATACCATCTCACACCAGTCAGAATGGCTATGATTAAAAAGTCAAAAAATAACAGATGTTGGTAAGGTTGTGGGGAAAAGGAAATGTTTATCCACTACTTGTGGAAGTGTAAATTAGTTCAACCATTGTAAAAAAGTAGTGTGGTAATTCCTCAAAGAGCTACAGACAGAACTACCATTCAACCCGCAATCCTATTACTGGGTACATATCCAAAGGAATATAAATCATTCTACCATAAAGACACATGCACACCTATGTTCACTGCGCCACTATTCACAATAGCGAATCATATGGGAGTGCTGGGAAGGGAAGTGCTGGGTAGAGGAAGGCATGGTCCCTGGCTAGGGCTCCACCCCCACAGACCTAGGTAAGGACAGGCACTTCTGCGCTGTCATCCAAATGGTGCATTTTCTGAGACCACTCTGGCCCACCTTGCCCCCATCGTGGTCCTATAAAAACCCAAGACACTAGCAAGGCAGAGACAGAAGCTGCTGGATGGCGAGAGGAGCACATCAGCAGGAGGGACCCAAGCAAGAGAACATCAAGAGGAATATATCAGTGGGAGAAGACACAAGCGGCTGGTCATCAAAGGGCACGCCAGTGGAAGAACAGGCCATCAACTGGCAGAAGGAAGCAGAATGACCATAGTTTGGCTGACATGGATGAAGCAGTCAGAGAAGAATCCGCAAATGAAGTTGAACTGTTGCACTATTCACAATAGCAAAGACATGAAATCAACCTAAATGCTCATCAATGATACACTGAGTGAAAAAAAATGTAATACATATACACATGGAATACTATGCAGGTCATGTCCTTTGCAGCCACATCAATGGAGCTGGAGGCCATTATACTTAGCAAACTAATGTAGGAACAGAAAACTAAGTACTACATGTCCTCACTTATAAGTGGGAGCTAAATGATGAAAATACATCAACACATAGATGGGAAAATACACATTGCTAAGTGGCCTGACTCCAGAGGAAAACTGTCTTCTGTCTGGTTCGCCCATCTGCTTAGAGCTACTTCTACTCAATAAAACCTTGCACTCTTTCTCCAAGCCCATGTGTGATCAGATCTGTATGTTCATTGCAGCACTATTTACAATAGCAAAGACATGGAATCAACCTAAATGCCCATCAGTGGCATACTGGGTAAAGAAAATGTAATACATATACATCATGGAATACTATGCAGCCATAAAAAAGAATGAGATGATGTCCTTTGCAGCAACATAGATGGAGCTGGAGACCATTATACTTAGTAAATGAATGCAGAAACAGATGAACAGAAAACTAAATACCATACGTTCTCACTTATAAGTGAGTGCTAAACAATGAAAAAACAAACACATATAGGGTAGAACAAGACACATCAGAGCCTATTGGAAGGCAGAGGGTGGGAAGAGGGAGAGGATTAGGAAAAATAACTAATGGGCACTAGGCTTAATACCTAGTGACAAAATAATCTGTACAACAAACCCCCATGACACGAGTTTACCTATATAACAAACCTGCACATGTGCCCCTGAACCTAAAATAAAAGTTTAAAAAATAAACAAAAATAAAAAATTTGGTGTTCTGGTCTAAGGTTGTGGAAGCCACCGCATGATTTTAAGCAGCAGAATGACTGTGATTCTATTTATATTGTTCAAAGGCCAAGGGAAAGACTGAAGCAAAGAGACCAGTGAGAGAATATTGTCACCAACTTTGAGAATGCTGATTTTGACCCTCGGGGTAGCCCTAGCATTGAGCCTACTCCCATGTGACTCTTCAAACCTGGACAACGGCCTTGATCTGGTTCTTCTTGTCCTGACTATATGTCTTCTCTACTAGTCTTTGGAGTTTATGAAGCTCAAACATCACTGTGGCTTATCCCCACTCAGAAGAAAAAGCCAACTCAGAAATAAAGGTCAAGGCAATCAAATGTCATGTTTTGAAGGAATTATTTTTATTTTCAACAATTTGTTCTTCTGCCACAAGGCAACTTTAGAGATCAGTCATTGTCTTTTTTTCAATCCTCAGCCTTCACCATCAATATAGGGCCAGGAGCCAGCACTCAACCAAGAATTAGAACAGCAAATCTCTAGTCTTATTTCAGATAATACGTCAGTTGTAGAGGTGACAAAAACCAAAATGGAAATAGGATGGACAGTAACAAAACTGACTATGAAAAATGTAACAGGATTGGCTTTGGATACAACACTGAAGTAGAGTGTTTCTGATTCAGGCACAATGTCAGAGGATAGACACTTCAACCTCTGAGAGGTCAAATTAAGGATTTATTACCTTGAATCAAACCTGAAATAGAGCAGAAAAACCAAATGACCTTAACTTCACACTTATAAGAGATAAGCCTAGGTACAAAGTCTCTCACAAATATTACTGAATCTCCACAGATACAAGGAGGTCCGAGGGGCAAGAGATGGTGAGAAGAAAGCATTTATTTATTACAGTACCAGGTTTATGGACGGGAATTTAGTGGAAATCCTTTTTCACAGTCAGGAAATTGAATAGTGTTGAAATCAGAGTCAGAACGCAGAGATTTTTCACTAGAGGCCAAAATAGTCTTGCAAGAAGCCCCAGGGCCCCTCGGTAGTAAATATTGATGGAAGCCCACAGTGAAGGCTGCTAAATTGTGTGGGCAGCATTTTACTGCCTCTATTTCCCTTCAATGTGCTAGAAGAAAAAAGGGGGCTAATAAAATACGGTATGCGTATGTGTGTTTGTGTACATGCGTACACATGTTTGCTTTCTTTGGAAGAAGGACAATGGTAGGCTTCACAGTACAGGAAAGATCATATTTCTGGGTGGCATTTCCTTCAGAGCTGTGTATAACAACCTTAGAAACACTGTTCACGGCGATACCACTCTGAATGCACCCGATCTCGCCTGATCTCTGAAGCTAAGCAGGGTCGGGCCTGGTTAGTACTTGGATGAGAGAAACGGATAGATCTATTTTTTTTCATGCAGAAAAGCAAATAAACAACATTGGTTTAATTCATCTTACAACCTGTGTCGTAAAACCAGTTGACTGTCTGGTTAAACGGAAGCAGCGCGAATTGCTTACTTACGGCAAGCTCTCCCTTTCATTATTAGACAAAGTTAAACCCAAGGGGGAAAAGAAATATTTTATCATCACATTACCAACTCTGTTTAATTCTTTTGTGATATTGTCATATATTGATTCCAAGTCTGAGTTCTTCTCAACTCCACCAGAAAATTAAAAGAAAAAAAAAATTTGAGGTGTGGCTTTGAGGCTCAGTTCTGACACCAGGAAAGAAGCATAAAATTAAAGCACATTGTTACCATACAGAACCTAAGAGGAGCAAGAAAGAGACAAGGAAAGGCAAAGACAGAACTAGCAACCTAGCTCAAGCTGATGCATGGCCTGGGTCTGGGAGTCGATGTTATTTATTCAAAACCAAAAAGAATTCATCACAAGACAGAATGTGGAACCGAGAAAAATTTCCAGCTCATCCTAGACAAGGACTTCATGCCTCAGCTTTATTATTTTCTTGTGATGTGGTGTACCTCCCATTAGTCAGACATGTCTATTGTAGCCATAAAAAATAGTATGTAATACAAGAATAATTTTTGATTATCCACACCCCCAGAACATTCAGAACAGCATATTTATTTATTCATAAAGTTACATGGAGTACACCATTTGAGAGTTGAAATTACATCCAGGAAAGTGATCTTATTGTCCCTTTATTCTTGATCTAAATGACACTAGTAGATATCATGCCAAAGGGAAACACAACCCATAAAACCAGTTTAGAGTTCGCTAAATGTTCCCTTTAAAAGAGCTATCTCTCACGCCTGTAATCCCAGCACTTTGGGAGGCCAAGACAGGCAGATCGCAAGGTCAGGAGTTCGAGACCAGCCTGGCCAACATAGTGAAACACTGTCTCTATTAAAAATACAAAAAATCAGCTGGGCATGGGGGCAGGTGCCTGTAATCCCAGCTACTTGGGAGGCTAAGGCAGGGGAATCACTTGAACCTGGGAGGTGGATCGCACCATTGCACTCCAGCCCGGGTGACGGTGCAAAACTCCGTCTTAAAAAAAAAAAAAAAAAAAAAAACTATGTCTAATTTTTTAAAAATGTGTTTCCCAGTTAAATAGGGCTTATACTTCTTTTATCAAAATCAGAAGACATCAAAGTATGAATTGGAAACAGCATTTATATGACCGCTGATCCTAGCTCTGGCGTTAAGTAGCTGTGTGACTTTTGGGCATGTCATTGACCCTCTCTGAGTCTCAGTTACATGGCCTACAAATGGGGGAATGCAGTCAGAAGGTCCAGCAATTAGATTCTAATGCAGGCCTGGTGCTTAACTGAGTAAAAACCCTTGCACACAGTAAGTGCCTAGCACACAGTTAGTGCTCAATAAATGCCAGGCGCTCTTATGCATGTTACTCCGCATGCATGACCATTTGTGTTAGCATCACCACATGCGTGATTTAGGCAAATAATTGAACCTCTCTTGACCTTCAGTTTTACTTATTTATATGTTGACTGAAACAGGTATTATGAATATTAAACAAGTTAACATGTAAAAGGGACAGGCACAGAGAAAGTGCTCATTAAATGTTTTTATTCTTTCCCCAAAGTTGTATGGGTTTATGAGTAAAAAACAAAAATAAAAACAAAAAGAAACTCTCTCTTCTCCATAGCAAGATCTTCAGGGGAAGAAAAAAGGCTCATGGTACCCAATTCACTGGAAATTTTTGCTACTCTTTAAAAAAAAAAATCCTTCTTTAAATATATACATTAAAATTTAAGAAAAATCAAAAAAAAAAAAACCTCAAATATCATCTCTCAACTTTTTCTTACTATGATAAAAAAACTGCATAACATAAAATTTACTATCTTAACGATTTCTAGGTATACAATTCAGTAGTCAGGCATATTCACGTTGTGCAATCAACCTCCAGAACTTTTCATTTTCCCAAACTGAAACTCTGTACCCATTAAACAGTAACTCTCCATTTCCCCTTCCCCCAGTCCCTGGTAACCCACATTCTACATTCTGTCTCTATCAACTTGACTACTGTAGCTTCGTCACATGAATGGCATCATACAGAATTGGTCCTTTCGCTACATTCACGTTGCATAATATTCTCAGTGTTCATTCATGTTTTAGCATGTGTCAGAATTCCTTAAGGCTGAACAACATTCCATTGTACAGATATACCACATATTGTTTAGTCATTCATCCATTAATTCTCTCAGTAGTTTTACTCAAACTATTAAAAAAAATTTTAAAGGTAACAAATTACACTATCCCCGCACAGCTACTCCCTCAATTAAGCAAATGTGGTTTGCTCAGAGGAACCAAAACCACAGAGAAAATAGACCTTCTTTGTACCCCCTGCTCCCACCCTCTCACATGGAGAATTATCATGGTGGTAATGTGGCTTCTCAAATTTCAACCAGCACTTCTTCCTCAGCTCAACCCAGACAAACCCAAATAACAGAAATAACAAAACCCTCAGTTTCCCTTTCACACCCACCCACTTCCCCCCTTACCTCACTCTCCTTACACTTTTGCCCAGAACTCTTCTCATGCCTACCTACCTGACTTTCTGAGAGCATGGTTGGGGGGGGCCTGGGGAGCAATATTGATTCTCCCAGAAGGAATTTACCAAATGAGAGGAGAGGAGAGGTGGAGGTCACAAAATGTGGGCACCCAGCAAGAGATTCTTCTTGGAGCTGCATTCTTTGTAGTCCATCTGGCTGGAATTTCTTTGGATTTTGTTCTAATAAAGCCTATGTTATCATTCATGATTGCTTTCATATTGCACAGAAGAAAAAGAAAATAAATACCCAGACTGCTAGTTTGACTTTTTAGAGTATTTAAATCCTGAAATAGATACTGAAGTGATTTGCTTAGCTGGGAGGAAAGTTCAAAACCTCAAAAGGACAGCTTCCCATTCTGCCTCCATCTCTCAGACTTTGTGTGTTAGCGGCAGCCACACATGCCTCTCATTCAGATGTGCAAGTCCAAACTATTCTATAACTGAATTTCCAGTTCCTTAATTACTAAAATGATGATTGGGGTTATTTATATTTTAAGCGTGGACTAAACCTTCCTCTCCTTTCTAATTAAATCATAACATGGCACCAAAAGTGTGTTACGTCATTCCTACCAGATCATAAGCAGCAGGACACTTTTTTGTTTATCCTTCCAATGCCAGAATCTTGCAGGGGCTGCTCAGTCTCTGCTCCTCCCTTTCTCCCTCTGCTCTCCCCCTTGCAGTCTCCTTCCATCATGGTAACTCCTCCAAGGTTGCTGTTTGGGCTATGCCCTCTGTTTACCCGTGGTGATCAGCGCTAAAATCCTTCAGATGACAGGGTCTGTACACTTGTCTTCAGGCACTAATAAGATGATCCATTGAGCTACCAATGTGTCACAGAGAGTAGTAGTGCTGGTAGATTTAGAGAGAAATAAAGTCAGGAGGTTCTGACAAGATGGAAATAACCTTGAAGGCATAAATAGGGAGACTCTGGAGCTCTACTGACCCATGTGGTAGTCACTTGTGGCTATATATATCTAATGTGAAATTAATTAAAATTAAATAAAACTTAAAATTCTGTTCCTCAGTCACACTAACCGTATTTCTTTTTAAGTATTTATTATTATTATTATTATTTTTTTTTTTTTTTTTGAGACGGAGTTTCACTCTTGTTACCCAGGCTGGAGTGCAAAGGCGCAATCTCGGCTCACCGCAACCTCCGCCTCCTGGGTTCAAGCAATTCTCCTGCCTCAGCCTCCCGAGTAGCTGGGACTACAGGCATGTGCCACCATGCCCAGCTAATTTTTGTATTTTTAGTAGAGACGGGGGTTTCACTATGTTGACCAGGATGGTCTCGATCTCTTGACCTCGTGATCCACCCGCCTCGGCCTCCCAAAGTGCTGGGATTACAGGCGTGAGCCACCGCGCCCGGCAAGTATTTATTATTTTAATAGCAGGTACCAACCATATTTCAAAGTACTCAATAACCACATGTAACTAGTAGCTACCATATTAGGCAGCACAGATATAAGCATTCCAATCATCGTAGGAAGTTCTATCAAACAGCACTGCCGTAGATTTCCAAGGGACGGTATAGTTAGCAGCCCGTGAGACAGTAGAGTAGGTATTGCAATAGCTTGACAGTAGACTTTATTGATCAAACAGAAATACTTTTGAGAGAGAAAGGGGGTATTAATAATGTTTCATTAATTTTAATAATTAATTAATACTTAATGATAATCATCTTGAAATACAGAGAGTGAAAGGGGCAAAATGAATAATTATGCTGGGATTACAGGCACACCTGGAAGCCCTGTCACCTGATCATCACGTTCTTTCTGGAGGGGTCATTTTGGTAGATTACAATGCCCTGGAGTTGTGTAAGGGTAGCTGTTACTGTCATAGATAACAACTATACTTCACAAATACAACTAGAATGTCTTCCCTAAAGCACTATTGCCTAAAGGAAAAAGTGTTTTTCTTTCAGAAACAGGTCTATATCTAAACTGGGCCAAAGCCACTCTCTCCTTCTTGGTGCTACCCAATTTCCAGTCTGGAGAATCCAGACCATGCTCAGATCTGTGTTTTCCCCAGGGCCAAGCCTGGATAGGGCTACCCTCATCCAAAATGTGCCCAGTAGTGAGAAATAGGATTGTTTTCCATCAGTTCCTCTGGCATAGGACTACAGTATTAACTGTTTTTTTGTTTTGTTTTGTCTGTTCTTGAAAAGGAGTCTTACTCTGTTGCCCAGGCTGAAGTACAGTGGTAAGATCTTGGCTTACTACAACCTCGACCTATCAAGTTCAAGCAATTCTCCTATCTCAGCCTCCCACGTAGCTGGGACTACAGGGGTGTGTCACCACACCCAGCTAATTCTTGTATTTTTAGTAGAGACCTGGTTTCACCGTGTTGGCCAGGCTGGTCTCAAACTGCTGATCTCAAGTGATCTACCTGCCTCGGCCTCCCAAAGTGATGGATTACAGGCATGAGCCACCGTGCTTGGCCAACACAACTATTTTAGAGTTACTTTATCTGCCCCCGACCACAGACTCTGCTGTATCAAATAGTGCTGCTGGAAAAGAAGGAATAGGAACAGAAATCCTGTTGACCTGAGGGCCCAAGTGGCAGTATCATTTTTTTGTTTTATGGTGTTTTGGGGGAACCCAAGAATACTGAAAAACCTTCATTTTCAAGGTGCTGCCAAATAATGAATTGAGCAGGTACACAAAAATCTGTTCAAAGTTAAGGAAAATTCAAAAGAGCCTAAATACATTTGAATTTTTACATTTCCCTCACCTGGAGTCAGGTGCTGAAGCCCCAGCCTGGGTCCCATTTGGTGACAGACACGAACACAAACATGGGCCCTCTCTCTTTGCCCAGGAGCAAGACAGTCAGCCAGTAGGATGGGATCTTCCATTCACGGCCATCAAAGAAGGCTGAGTGCTGTCACTAACCTTCTAGCATACCCCTCCTAAAAGCCGTATGGACTCAAAAATGCATCACGGCCATAGAATCAACCCTGGGAAAATAGCAAAGACCATCATCCTGTTGCTCCCAGCCTTCCCACTTGGGGTTGGTAGACTTTTCTGATGAGGCGAAAACTCAGTGCCAGCATTGCCATGGATTCAAAGAGCCCATGTCCAGCCTCGCATGTCTGGGCTGGTTCTGCTCTGAGGCTTCTCTAAAACTGGGAAGTATTCACTTATTCTCACTAACAGGTTATCTCCAATGGCATCGTAGAGGTGACCAAGGGCCAAGGACAGCCTACTTAGGGAATGTAAGTCAGACCCTTTGTTTAAGCTCACTGCTTCATACAACAAAAACTAACCCAGCACCTACAACATAGCAAATGCCTCTTAGGAACACTGAGCATATAGCGGTGAGCAAGAGACAGGACCTTGTCATCACAGCACTTATACTTTAGTGGGAGTGGGGAAACAATGAGCAAATAAACAGAAATTATTCCACATAGTGGTAACTGCTACGGAGGAAACAAGGTGATACTTGAGAGTGACTGCAGTGAGGGACGGACAGCATCAGATGGCACTGTCAGTAAGATTTCCCAATGGGGCCAGTAGACCTGTGATCCGAAGATTGCAATGGAAGCCAGCCAGCTATACTGGAGCAACCCAGAGCTTAAGCCCTTAAAAAGAAACACTGAGCTCTGCATTTTCAAGGACAACCTAAAAAAAAGGTGAGAAATTCTGCCTTGTGAGCAAGGGGAAGGAGCAGAAGAAGATAAACTTGAAGAATTGAACACAGGAAACATGCCAGGCTTTGGAGGCACCATAAAATATTTGAGTTCATTTTAAGTGCAATGGAAAGATACCCCAGGGTTTTTAAGTAACAAAATGGTGTGATCCGATTTATATATTTGAAGTTTACTGTGGAGGTTGCATGCAAAATGGATTTGAGCAGTGATCCTCAAAGGAGGTTCCCAGACCAGCAGCAGCATCACCTGAAAACCTGTTAAAAATGCATTCTTAGGCCCCACCCTAGACATCCTGACTCAGAAACTCTGTGGGTAGAGCCCAGCAATCTGTGTTTGAACAGGCTCTCCAGGAAATTCTGATGCACACTCACGTTTGAGGACCACTGCATTATGGGAAGATGAGATTGGATCACAGGAAACCAGTTAGGAGGCTACAGAGCAAGGATAGTGCTCTTACCAATGTTGTTCCTTGCTGCAGGGCTAGATGGAGTTGCCCTGTTCAGGAAATGCTCCTGTGAATTTAGAATGTCCTTCAAAGGAAATTCAGTGACAAAGATGTTCTCTTTCTGTCGACCAAAAGCTGGCTTTTAGACAGAATACTTCAAGACCTTTTCTTTTTCTTTACTTTTTTTTTTTTTTATGAAGGAGGTGTAGAACTCAAAAGACTGCATTCACATTATTTAGCTAAGGAGAAAGTAACTGAAATCTGCATTATTTTCATATCCATACCACAGTACACAAGAAACAGACTAATCTTGGGGTAAATATGGGGGACTGGTGCATTTAGAACCTATGCCTCACGTAGACAGAGATGGAGATGTTCTAGCCAAATACAAGTGGATGGATTGTTGCCTGAAACAGTGAAATCAATGAAGAAACGCTATTAGAGATCAAATCCCTTGACATGCTCACAAGGGCTTTTTGTATGTTTACTCACACCAAAGAGAGAAAGAAATCTTTATTTCACACCCTCTCATGGTACCCTGTGCAGGAAGATACCATTCTTGACTATAGGGAACCTCCCCCAAGGTGTCACTGAAAATACCCACACTCTTTCTGTGGGCTCAATGAGCTGGAATAATATTATGTTTTGCCAGCATCATCTACCAGACCCTGTCTCCCAAGGAACCTGAAATTATGAAAGATCGAATCTATGCCAGAAGAGTAAAATGCTATGGGCTTGTCAGTTACTAAGCCCTTTTATGAAAATGAGTTTATTGGATTGGCCAGCCAGCCTGGCAAGGAGGGAAGGGAAGAGGCAAGGAGAGATTTAGGAATGTTGGTCTTCGGGCAAACCAAATGCAGATCAGAGTAAGTGAGGGACAAGAGTCACTGGGGAAAAGTACCAAATACGTGGAAAAAAAATATAACGAAAAGGGAAAATACTGGGGTAAAATGCAAAATCAGGAATTGACATAGACAAGGTCTCAATCTTCTGCTGCCTCCTACTAATTGTGTGATTTGGGCAAGTGGCATTAATGCTCTAAGCCTCAGTTTACTCATCTGTGATGTGGGGATTATAACTGGAGCTACTTCAAAGAGATATTGCAATAATTGAATCAAACCTTGGGGTTCAATGTCCAGTCTAGTACCCAGAACATGGGGGAGATGAGTAAATGCTGAAGACCTCCTTCCCCTAGACTCATTTCATCTCCCCCAGCTATGACATGGGAAGGAGGAAGAAAGTCAGATACTTAAGAAGAGAAAAATATATAGACAATTGGTTATTTTGTATTTCTCTATTCTAAAAGTATTAAAATTTTAGTATCTTTATTTGTTCAGAGATGACTGTACCATGTCCTCCTTGAGGTTCAGAAGGTAAAATGGCCCCTCTAAAATCCCTGTGGGGCTGTCAGGCATCCTGAAACCCCTGCCCCGGCCTCACAGAGCACTCCCTGGATGTCCACCCCAAAGCTACTTAGTCTCAGCTCCTAGAATTAAGGAGGACAAACATTGTCTTCCCATTTTGCCAACAGGTTCTAGGAGGCTTAGAACATGAACCTGTAAGTCTACTGCTCCTTGTAACTAGCCCCAAGCATTTAGAAAGGGGAGGAAGATGAGAGGATCCAAACTTTTATAATTCAGAAGCCCAAGTAAGTGATAAGTGCAAAAGTCCTAAAAGAATGTTTTCTGTCTCTGCCAATGGAACAGATTTTGTAGAGTTCTGAAAAGGACTTTGGCTATCCCAAGTCCAAATTAAACAGAGCAAAACAAAAAGAAACAGAGAAGTTACGTGACTTGACCAAGGTCATATAACAAGTGAGAGTAGCATCACTGAGCTTTTTCAGTCAACAAGTCTATGCTCTTCTCAAATGGCAAAACTAGTCTGGCCAACATGCAGAACACAATGTTCCTCTCTGAACAATTTGTTCTTGGAAAACGAGTCCATCTTTAGAAATTCTCACTGCTCTCCTGAGGCCAAACACTGCAACACTGATTTGCAAATGCTTACATTTTAGAAACAATTGCAAAATAGAATCATTCGTTATGCCCCTCAGCAGCAAAGACTAGCCCTGCCTTGCCACACTTGCAATTGATATTTTGTGAGAAGGCCTTCTTTCTCCCATTGCCAGCCAGTATTATTTATAGCCTAATAATTTATTCATAAAATAGGCCCACTTATTTGTGTTTCAGATATTTTTTTTCCTAGGAGACTCAATATATTTAATGGTAGCACCACAAATAAGCCCAATAAGACAGGGCCATTTGCAACCTAATAGAAAAAGGTATGTTAACTATACAATATGGTTTCTGTATGAAGAACAAAAGAATTTCCTCTGAATTTACTGGCATTGAGACATGCGAGGGAGAGCAGCAAGACATAGCTGCTCATGTGGTTGACAAGAGCAATTTCCCAGCAAAAGCTGAGGGCACAGGTCACAACCCATGACCAGCAATGGTGAAAGACAAACCATAATTGACAGTGAGAATGTATCTTGCTTCCTCAATCCAATCTGTCTGCCAGGTAAGGCCATTCTGTAATTCGTTGTCTTTCTTATGGAAAATAAAAAGAAACAGATCAAAAAATAATAACTTGAACTATTATCAGGCAAAAGGAAAAATCAAGCAAATGCTAATGCAGACCTATGTAACTGGGGTCTGCTCCCCACTTTCAAGACAAAATTAGTATCACATGTCTTTTGTTTTCCCTAAAGATATCTGTCTTGAGCTCTCATTGCCAAACTAGGAGAATGGCTGGTATCCTCCCTCCGCTTGTTACCCTCTTGAAAACATGTAAAAGGCCTAGGAGTTCAGAGCTCCAAAAAACAGAGTTGGGCCAATTCTGACATCCGCATCTGGAGAAGAGAGACCCTGGTGTCTGACCTGCCCACAGCTACCCCTGCTTGCCCTGCCACAGGTGGTGGTCGAAAATCATCACCCAGGCTTGCTGCCCATCCAAGTCCTTGTAGCGTCCACTCCAGATCTCCATGGAAAATGATCTTACTCCCTCAAGGGTACATTGGATCCACAATTCTCTGGTTCCCAGATTCACAGTCCTGAATGCTTAGCTTTTTCCCTGTGCAGCCATCCCTTCGAAGATAACACCCCCTTCCCAGCACCATCACAACAGGTCGAGTTTCAGCCCATGGTGGACACAGAGCCACTGTCTCTGTTCCTTCCCTGGGATCCATGACTTCTTTTTTTCCCTAATATCTGGCAGCTTTTCTCAATAATCCCCGAAATGAAAAGAACCGTAGTACATACTTTCGGTGCTCAAGAGGGCTATCCATCCACTATCTAGCTGTGCTACCTAACTGCCTTTAGAGGATCCATGAGCTTCAAAACACAAGTAGTCTGATACTATATTTTTGCCAGCTATCTCCTTGGGGTATACCCTGATGATTTGTGTTGGGAAGTGGGAAGGAAACTCACTCCCTCCTTTTTCAGAGAAGAGCCAACATAAGCATGCCAAAGATGATTTAATCTCCTTAGAATGAGCAAGATGAATCTTTGTCACTTATTTTGCTAGGGTAGAAAATTTGAAAATCCAAGTTCGATCAAAAGTGGAACATTCTGCTATAAATTAGACTAAAAGCTAAAGGACCTCCACACACAGAAACAAGCAATCACTTGGAATGATATTTGCAAACATGGTGTGACCCTGCAAATAGTTACTCTATCCAATGTGCATTATTACTACTTGCTTCATGAATTTTGTGGAAATTGAGTGCTTTTGCGTAAATGAGTAGGAAAGACAGAATTAAAAAATTTACATATTGAAATTTGCTAGGAAAGAAACAGAAATACCATTTGACCCAGCAATCCCATTACTGGGTATATTATCAAAGGAATATAAATCATTCTATTACGAAGATGCATGCAAGCATATGTTCATTGTAGCACTATTCACACTATCAAAGACATGGAATCAACCCAAATGCCCATCAGTGATAGACTGGATAAAGAAAATGTGGTACATATATAATGGAATACTATGCAGCCATGAAAAGGAATGAGATTATGTTCTTTGCAGGGACATGGATGGAGCTGGAAGCCATTATCCTCAGCAAACTAAGGCAGGAACAGAAAACCAAACACTACAAGTTCTCACTTATAAGTAGGAACTGAATGACAAGAACACATGGACACAGGGAGGGAAACAGCATACCCTGGGGCCTGTTGGGGAAAGAGGTAGGGGAAGGGAGAGCATCAGGATAAATAGCTAATGGATACTGGGCTTAATACTAAGGTGATGGGTTGTTCTGTGCAACAAATCACCATGGTACACATTTACCTATGCAACAAACCTGCACACCCTGCACATGTACCCCAGAACTTAAAATGAAAATTGAAGATAAAAAAAGAAATGTGTTAGGTATCCAGTAGATTACTTCTTGACCTTTTGTATACATCTATGACATTTATTTAAAGCTTCAAAACAACCTTATAAGATGTATGTTATTAAACTTCTTATACATGAGACAACTAAGGTTCAAAGAGGTTTAAAAACTGAACAGCAAACAGTAAGTGATGAAGCCAGAATTTGAACTCTCAGCTGCTTTTCCACTTTCTATTCTAATGTTTCTTATAAAAGAGAAGACAAGAAGTAGCTTAGTTTCCTAGCTTCCAAAAATAGGAGGTCCCTACTGAGTTAGAAGAGACAAAAACCAAATGATCATTGGTTTTCTTAAGACTGCTTTGGATTAATTTCATTTATGTGTGCTGATTTGACTCCTCCAGAATCCCTGGAGAAAACACAGGGCCTGTCTGCTTTATTAGAGTTGATACTGAAAGTCTGAGAGGCTGGCTAGAGAGCAGCTTGTGTAGGACAAAGGACATTGTGTTTGCAAACCCAACTTTGGTTGATAATCACAGAAGCACGTAGTATGAAACACAGCCAGGGGATGGAGAAACACCTGGACAAAGAATTGACTTACTGAGGGAAAGATAAGATTAGAAGAGTTCAAAGCCCTTGTAAGAATACTCTCACTGGAGAGAGCTTTATGATATGGCTGTATGAGGCTAGAAACAGAAGGCTGTCCTGATACCAGAAATCTCTCTCTTGTAAAATAAACAATGCATCACTATCTAGGATTCTATTTTCCCCCTCTGCCATTTCCTATTCCAGCATCCCAACTCAGCTCCTGGAATTACAGAAAAATAGAAGGCAATAGTAGAAAATCCTAAAGGCATTGCTCAGAGTCCGGCTGTCTTTGCTTTTCAAAGCCAGCCTCACATCTCATTTGATTCTATGTGCTACCCCAACCTTGCAAAAGGGCAAACTAAAATAACTGAGTGACTTGTCATGTTACTAGGAATGAATAGGTTTTAGCAGTAGAACTCAGCCTCCCTAAGACTCAGCCCCGTATTTCTGTTGGACAAATGAAGACAGGAGAGAATGAAGAAGATATGCCCTTCTTCAAAGCATTGTTTTGTTTTACCCTCTCACCCTTGCTCTCTGTTCCTCCGTACATCACACACACACACACACACACACACACACACACACACACAAATTATATACATTTTAGTAAACAATGGTTCCATCAAGAAAAATAAGAACTGCTGGCTATGGGTCAAGGCAGGGAATGTCTTGCATCAAGAATATGGTGAACATTTATGATGGAATGGATTGGTCCACTGAGGTCTGCTTGCATTCTGGAAGAACCCTGGGTCTTTTTGCTTTAAAAAAAATTTTTTTTTTCTTTAGGTCATGAGACAGAAAAGGAGAAATTTGGTCTGCTAACAACTAGATCAATTTTTAAATGAGGAAAAAGGTGACAAAACTTTCTCAAATTAGTCTATGAGAAGTGCATGGAGTCTTCATTATTATCTCTCTAGTACTGTCTTTTTATAGTAAGAGAATAGTGTGATGGCATCCAGACCTTACTCACAGACATCATTCTTTGTGTCTACTTTATACTCAGGAATGGTGTGGTTTTTCTCTGTGGCTTTTCTACACATTGGTAAAATAGGAATGTTTCCTAAGAAGAAACTGGATTTTTCTACAGTACCTCCCCTAAATCTAGGCAACTGGGACCCTTGCCATGAGGTCTGTGCTTCAGAAGGCCCCACTGTAGACTTCCTACAGGGCAACAGCAAGGAGTCCACAGGGTATTTGCCCACCTGGAACCCATGCCCTGAATTCTAAACCATGCTCTCAGTACCTGGGACCCTGGGATTACTAATCCTGGAATGCACTTCAGAGCCTGCACAGCCTCCTGCAAGGGAACAGCCTCCTGAGAGCAGATAGTGCAATCCAGGTCTGAACTGTGATCAAGAGGTAGCTTTCTGTGGGATGGGGAAGGGGCAGACAGATGGAGCTTGGACATGTGGATGCAGAGGTGTAAGTGCCCTAAACAGCAGATGGGAATAAAAGATAGTAGGCCTTGGTAGGATGGGAACATGGGGGTGGGGAGATGGTCTGTGTTTGCGTTTTTGCCCCAGGCCCTGCAAATGAAATGACTGTTGTGGGAAAGCAGTCATTTATCACCACCTAAAAAGCAAAGCCTCCTCGTAGTAGCTTCACTGCTGCTCAATTCATCCTCCACAGTGACCACCATCATCCTTTAAAAATAGACACAACCATATCAAGTCTCTGATTAAAAATAATCCATGGCATCTGTTGCTTACACAAGTGGTCCCTAACCTTTTTGGCACCAGGGACTTTTTTTGTGGACTATAATTTTTCCACGGACGGGGAGGGGGTGAGGGGATGATTTTGGGATAAAACTGTTCTATCTCAGATCACCAGGCATTAGATTCTCATAAGGGGCATGCAGCCTAGATCTCTTGCATGCACAGTTCATAAGAGAGTTTGTGCTCCTATGAGAATCTAATGCTGCTGCTAATCTGAAAGGAGGCAGAGCTCAGGTGGTAATGCTTGCTCACCTTCTGCTTTTCGGCCCAGTTCCTAACAGGGTATGGGCTGGTACTGGTTCATGGCCCAGGAGTTGGGGACCTCTAGCTTACGCCATCACAGCTGAACTCTGGATACTCCCCACTTACCCTCCTCCCACAGACCTTGCCCCACCCACATTTGCTGTCTTATCTGTTTACCACCTTGGACAATCTTTCATTCTTAAACACAGTCTGCACATTCAAGCCCACATACCTTTAACCATGATAGTCTCTTTGGCTAGTATATAAGGAGTGTGAAATACATTGTTGTTGAATTGTGTTGAAATGATTTACTGATATGACAGAACACATTTTTGAAATGTTCTGTTTGTGTTTGTTCTCTTTGTATTTCCCATGACCTCTATTTTAAGCAGGTTGCCCATCTTTCATATCTCATTGCCTTGGGAATTCTTTTTCAGTGTAGAAATCGTATGCTTCTTCCTCAACTCAAAGGTTTTTCTCATTTGCTAAAAAAGCCTAAATTTTCTCCAGAGATAATGCCCTAAGGAGGAGTAATGGTGGCATGAGAAGGAGCTTTTGAGGGCAAAGATATCGAGGGAAAATAAGAGTTCACCAAAGATTAAGAGGGGACAGAGACTGGCAGGTCCTGAATGTGGTGTCAACGTTCTGGAGGCAGCAAGTGCTCAGAGAGGTTGAGGAGCTGCAGGGGTCTGAGGCTACACAGATGACATGGATGTTGAGACACTTCTCCGCAACGCTGGCTGGCTGAACTGTCCAGACGCCGGGCTGTGGCACCGTCTTCCGCAGTATTAGCCAAGTAATGCCTCCTCTCTCCCAAGCAAAGTCCAACCAGTTCATGTTGCTCTTTAGTCAATAAAAAATGCCAGAATAATCATATACACAGCCATCTCCTACTTAAAAAATGAGTGAATGGCTCACCCAGGAGGGTTAGGATCTTTTCAAGCCCTGATCACTGTTACCAAGTAGACTTGCTCATTAATTCCAGGTTGTCTAAGAGAACTTAAATGGGATCTCCTCAGGCTATGTTCCTAAAAGAGATCTTTGCTATTTTATTATTTGGTTCTTATCATTTGGTCCCTTTATACCACGGTATTGTTTCTATGCACTGTTAGCCAAAGCGATAGTGTGAGGTCAACTGTGAAAAGCAAGCACAACCATTTCCCAGAAGCTGCTGCTTCTGGCTTCACAGAAGGTATTTCCCATGGACACAGCAAAAGCTGCCTACTTTAGGGGTCCATAGACCTGAATACCTCAATCTCAGAAGTTAAAGGAGGTCGTATCTAGTTAGGATGATAGTGAATCACTGTAGCCAATTGTATGGCACATTCACACAGACACAGGGCTTGGCAACAAGAAATCAAGACAAAGGATGGGCCATTACATCCAAATGCAGCATACTGGAGCTCATATTAAGTCTCCTAGGTACTGCTGCTTTTCCCCTTGTTAAATGCAGCCTATAGGTGTTTCACAATTGACCTATCAACAGACGCATAAAACATTCTCCCTGGCTCTAAAACCCATCCTATCATACCAAGACATTTGCCTTGAACCCACCCCGTGGGTATCCGGGGTCAACTCAGAACAAGGTGAGCTTTAACTTAAGATTCACCTTCCTTTCTTTCTGCCTAGTTCCAGATATTCAAAAGAATGTCAACATAATTTAAAAAGTGAGTCTATTTTAACAGTCATTTTGGCAAAATAAAAAGGGAGGAAGGCAGGAAGGTGGCTTCTTCCTCCAATCCACAGTAATATGCTGGGAAACAGAAAAGTTTCCATGAAAGTAAGAGTAGAAACGTTAGAAAAGTCTAGGCTGGACATTAGTGCTGATTTATTATTCATTGTTCTATTACTCAACAAACTGCCCCATGCACAATCTGCATATTCAGTCTCAGATACTTAGAAGAGAGCCAGTAAGTGATAAGTAAACAGGGCTTTGGGCCACAGAATTGAAAAGCACTTAGCAGTTCCCACTCAATAATGTATATTTCCCAAAGAGAGAAGAGAACTGCATCAAAATTTCTCCAAGCCTCTTCATCCAGTTTTAAACTTTATAAATAATGGCAAAGATATGCACACCACCTGCGTTGTACTCCCTTTATTCCTGGGAGGCCAAACCATCTCGCCTACACTAGTATTAATCTCTGTTGAGACTAGGACATAGGACCAATATAATCAGCTACTTAGTAGGTTCCCCCAATCCCCTCTCTGTTTGGATTCCTATTCCTACCAGGGTAGAAGATGAAGATTGTTGTAAGTCTCCCATCTGCAAACTGCCTCATTTAAATTTAAATCAAAATCAAAATATTTCCAGATTTGAAATGATCACAGTTCAGTCAGAAACTGTCCTATTGTGACAAAGTTGAAACCATTCTTTTCAACTCAGTGAGTTCAAAAACTACTATTGAAGAGAAATTAACATTTTAATATCATTTTTAGATATTGCCTCTGTTCTGTTTCAGCTCCAGTTCCAGGCAAGAGTCACATGTAGAATCCTCTATGCTCAGCACCAAAAATTCAGATGTTGTTATTTAACTTTTAAGATTGTTGGACGCCCTAAGGCTTTGGGGTTTCTCCTGTATCTTAGAAATTAACTCATGGGAGTCTCATTTTTGAGAGTCTTAAAAAGTTGCAAAAACAGTCTTCTTTGATCACTGCTTTTTAGGTGACCCTTTGGATAATCTACTTTCCTAAATCACATCTGTCTGCTGATTTCCCAGTACCTGCCCAAACACTGGTGGAAGGACAATTTCCCCTTTCCTCTAGAGGATCATTTGCCATTTCCAAGTTAAACAACATCAGAAAGAACACTAATGCAACACACTGACCCTTCTATATTTCGAGAAGTGTACTGGAGCATGTTGATGTGTGGAAGTTAACTTGAAGAGCCAGATACTGGAATGCTTTTCATTTATATAAGGAATTAATGAGCCCAGTTATTCTGGAAGGAAGGGAGGCTGAAGGGACATTAAAAGCGCCCATGAGGATGTGAGAGTTGTCCTTATGTGCCCCTGTGCGGGCAATGCTGCTATGGAGCCCATAGAATAAACAGGAATAGGCTTGGAGATACTTAATACCCTCAAGAGCTGCCTTAGGAAGCTGGCATCTGTGTCTCCTATGCCACAGTGCTTCCTACCTTTCTTGCACATTCTAGAAAACAGTCTGGGTGATATCACTCTCACTTTTGTTGCCCAGGCTGGAGTGCAATAGCACAACCTCAGCTCACTCCAACCTCCGCCTCCCAGGTTCAAGCGATTCTCCTGCCTCAGCCTCCTGAGTAGCTGGGATTATAGGCATGTGTCATCACACCCGGCTAATTTTGTATTTTCAGTAGAGACAGTTGCTCCATGTTGGTCAGGCTGGTCTCGAACTCCCTTTCTCAGGTAATCCGCCTGCCTTGGCATCCCAAAGTGCTGGGATTACAGGCGTGAGCCACCACGCCCAGCTATTACTATTATCTTTTTAAAACCTCTACACATCCTAACCAGCCATTTCCCACCTAAAGCAGATCTCCTCATCAGACAAGACTGAGTCTTCTGAATTGCAACACACCCCATAGCTTCAACATCCATCACACATTACATCGTTAGTTAATTATATGTGTAAATCCCTCACCGCCTCTTCTTCTTGGTCATAAATACCTTAAGAGCAAGTATTGTAAACTTTTCCACTCTTTTATCCCCACACCTCTAGCAGCCAGCACAGTGTCTTGCTCCTAGAAGCTATTCGATAAATACTGACTGGGTGAATGAATTAATGAACACTTTAAAGAGCCCCCAGAATCCAGTGTTGATTTCAGAGAGAAATAATGAATGACTGCAAGGATAGTGAAGGTAGTGAGGTGGTCAAATTCAGCCCCAACTCCAAACATGCTATGATTGACAGGTTACCTTACAATGAGTAAAATTGCATAATTTTGTCACTAATAGACTGCTTCTGCTTAGCCCATTCCCTCCCAATAGGCATATGTCTAATGAGGAAACAAAATATTTCATACTACTAGTTTTTAAGACTAAAAAGAATAATTTCAACTGTCATCCTTTGGGACTCCATCAAGAAGTAGAATAAAATCTTGGTAGATTCTGGATGTTGGATCCATGGACATTCTAAAACTCTTTGTCTCTTTTCATATGTAAGTTTATTTTTTGTAAAACAAAATCAAAACCTTAGAATATTCAGAGTATATGCAGGGCGGGGGAGGGTGTCGGGGTGTCTCCCAAGGGTCAGGAGTTTGTACCCAATATTCATTCTACTCTTTTTCCTGAGTTTTTCTGGACATGTGCTACCCACCTAAAGACTAACATTCCCAGCCCCCATGTGGCTTGGTGTAGTCAAATACATAGTTGCGTACCGTGGGCCGTGTGAAGAGGTAACATGTGCATCATCTAGGTTATGTTCTTGAAAGAAAGTTGTGTCTCCCACTTTCTCTTTCCTCTTCCTTCTGGCTGGGCCACAGATAGGCAGTAATGAGACAAGCTCTGCCCATACCAATCAAGGCAACACTCTAGGAGATGGTAGAATCACAAAACAGAATCCTGGGTGCCTGGATAGCCTCATCAACCAAATCTACCCTTCCTCTGAACTCCCTGCCAACCTGGACTTTCACATCTGAAAAAAATAAACCCCTATTTGGTTTAAAGCACTGTTACTATGGTTTCTGTCAAAGCAGCCAAACCAGTATCCTGACTGACACAGCATATCAACAAGGTGCTCTGTGGCATCCTTATTTTTAGAAAATAAAAATGAACTTAAATGAGTGGTTAAGTGTGTGTGTGTGTGTGTGTGTGTGTGTGTGTGTGTGTGTGTCTGCGTGACTAGTGACAACTTAGGTTTTGCAAAACCAGCATTGGATATCAGCCATCAAACATTTTTAATGGCCAATAACCCTCTACATTATCAGAAATCTTCATACCAAGACTGTTTTATGAGTTTTACAAAACTGAAATCTAAGTCAAAAAGCAAATAAATAGGAAAGTGAAAACACAGCTAGGAGTCTTTTATAAAATGCCTACCACCTAAACAGTTTATTGAATAAGCAGATGGGTGAATTTGTAGGCACACCGGAGCACCTCTATGTGCCAAATACGCAATTTCTTTAAAGAGTTTAACTTCAGATTGAATGAAACAAGACACTTGTTTGATCTATTATGAAAATGACAGCTAATTAGAGTGTTATATTCACTGTGACTTCTTTTTCACTTGGAAACCAAAGATTAAGTTTCTTCATCACGCTTGATCAGAAGTAAGTATGGTGGTCATTACATAAAATCCGCTGTGAAATCAGGAGTCAAATGATGTCATTAATAAACCTTGTAGCTAAGGCTTAATTAATATCCTCTGAGTGACAATCATTCTCAGTAAGTGCAATGACACAGATTATAATGGTTGTTTTATAAGTTTTGCTTAAATTGCCTGATGAATTGAGAATTTCAGAATTAAATGGGCCTAAGAAAAGGAATCATTAACATCAGAAAAGAATTCATACAGGTTTGGAAATTAGCATACAATTTACAAAAGAAAGAAAAATTGGACAAGATAGAAAATGATGTAAAACAAAAGTAAGTACTGAACGTTGAAGCAATATTCAAAATCATGAAGACCTAAGAAATTTTAAAACATAGATAACATCTGCTCACAATCAAGTGAGATTCATTTGCTAGGAAATTTCCCAAAGATGTAAGCAGCCTAAAAATATATGTATTATTAATGTTTTATGATTGTTTTGATTGTTTTTTTGTTTTTCCCTCAAATACTGGAGTTTAAAAGGATAGAAAACAAATTTCAGGTCACTGTGCTCATTTACTAATGACCACTTGGCTACCACCCATTTGTCCCTTCTTATTCTATCTGCCTTTTCTTCTTTTCCTACTCTGCTTTCAGACATAATTTTTTATTTAGTAATCACACAATGCACATTTGTGTAAGTATTTTAAGCTCCCAAAGCACTAGTATGATTCTCTCATTTGATCCTCAAAATCCTTCTGTGGGCAGGAAAGTGTATTACAATTCTTTAGATAAAAATGTGTTCAGAGAAGTTTAGCAACTTGCTTAAGGTCTGACAGATCTCACATCTAAGGTTTCCATGGGTTCCATATGGTTCCCTCTGTACACAGTAGGCTGTCAGCTCAATGAAAAATACCTGAGTTTTCTTAGTTTTTAGAGCATACTATTACAACTTATAACAATGCAGATATTCACTCACTTAGCAAAATTTCTTGAGTGCCTACTATGTGCTAGGCACTGTGCTAGATACTAAGCACTCATTAGTGAGCAAAAGAGACATGGCCCTGTCCTCCTGGAATTTACCATCCATTGAGAAGAAAACTACTAAGGAAATACACTGCTATAGTCTGAGAGTTTACTTCCTCCAAAAATTCATGTTACAGTTTTCACCCCCAAGGTAAGAGTATTATAAAGTAGGGTCTTTGGGAAGTGATCAGGTCATGGGAGTGGAGCCCTCATGAATGAGATTAGAGCCCTTATAAAAGAGACCCCAGAAAGCCGCTTTGCTCCTTCTACCATGTGAGGACACAGCAAGAAAACACTCTTTATGAACAAGGAAACAGGCCCTCACCAGACACAGAATTTGCCAGGGCCTTGATCTTAGGTTTCCCAGATCCCCAAGATCAATCAATAAATAAACAACTTTTGTTGTTTATAAGCCACGCAGTCTATGTTATTTTGTTATAGCAGCCAAACAGACCAAGACATATACTAACAAATATGGATGCATTAATATATTCTGATACAAGTAGAGTGAGTGAAAAGCCCAGAGTGCTCTGACAGAGAATAAAGGAAGGGATCTTATTAGATGGGAATATGTGTGCACGTGTGTATCTATATTTATATGCAAGTTTGTGTGTATTTAGATGGGAGTATGTATGTCTGTATACGTATATTTAGATAGGGGCATGTGTGTGTGTGTGTGTGTACGCGCATGTATTTAGATGGAAGTGTGTATTTAAACTGGGGTGTGTGTGTGTTTTTAGATAAGAGTGGTATGTGTGTATTTAGATGAAAGTATGTGTGTCTGTATGTTTAGATAGAAGTGTGTGTGTGTATTTAGATGGAAATGCAAGTGTGTATTTAGATGACGTGTGAGTCTATTTAGATGGAGGTGTGTGTGCGCGCACATGTCAGAAAAAGCATTGGGTTGCCGGGTGCGGTGGCTCACGCCTGTAATCCCAGCACTTTGGGAGGCCGAGGCGGGCGGATCACAAGGTCAGGAGATCGAGACCATCCTGGCCAACATGGTGAAACCCCATCTCTACTAAAAATACAAAAATTAGCTGGGCGTGGTGGCGCGCGCCTGTAATCCCAGCTACTCAGGAGGCTCAGGCAGGAGAATTGCTTGAACCCAGGAGGCGGAGGTTGCAGTGAGCGGAGATCGCGCCACTGTACTCCAGTCTGGCGCCTGGAGAGGGAGCGAGACGGTCTCAAAAAACAAAAAAAAAGAGAAAAGCATTGGGTTGAGAGGAGTGGGGAGTGAAAGGGAGTGGGGAGTGAGGAGGGTGAGAGGGGTGAGGGTGAGAGGGGTGAGGGTGAAGTAGTACTGTGAAAAGACATCAGCATATGCAAACCTTCTGAGCAGCTGACACTCCTCAGGAACTAAAGAACTAGAAATCCAGGGTAGCTGCATCTTCCCACACAAAGGGGGAAGATTTTGTGAGTTCATCCTGGCCATTATAGCCATGTTGATAAGTTTGGGTTTTATTCCAAGTACAATGAAAGGCTACTGAAGCTGGAAAGAGACATGATCCAATTTATATTTTAAAAGATTGCTCTAACTTCTTTGTAGAGAATTACAGTGGGGCAAAAGTAGAAAGATGGCAGAAGCCTCTTGTAGTAGTTCATGTGAGAGATGATGGTACTTAGGCTAAGACAGCTGTGAAGGTAATAGAAAGAAGTGAATGTCTTTAAGATATATTGAAAGTGGAAATGAAAAGCCTTGATGTGGAGAGTTATAGAGGGACTGGGAATGGAGGCTGGCTCTCAGGTTTCTGGAGGTGTCTTTCATGGTAATTACAGCCAGTTCAATATTTTCCTTGCTGTCACATTCATGGTAAAGCCCTCGTATACACGTAAGTTGCTAATCAGATTCATGTTCTGGGCTTACTGACATCATTTCTTATTCTAGGCAGTAGGAACCTGGTGGCATTTTTAACAGAAGTTTATCTTTCTCATATCATATTGAGATGATTATGTTGGAGCACATAAAGATGTATTTATACACCTGAAAATATGAGAAAAAAAGGAACTGGGGTTTTAACAACTTTCTGTAGAAGGCACAAACGTGATTTTTGGTAGTTACTGCACAGGAAGAAAAAGGCATCCCCATCTTTAAGACATGGAAGACAAGTGTCTTTCACACAAGTTTCTTCCAATTCTTGTAGACTCTTTCAAAAATAAAGGTGTTAATATTTGGAGGAAAAAACAGTTAAAATAAGCTTTCCTGCCTTATTGGTCACTGTTATATATACCTCATTTCCTTTCATTCTCCAATATATACTGACATGACCTGTATTTCTTTTTATACCTCAGGTTGAAGATGACGTTATGGAACAAAAGGTAGACATAGATAATAATCATAATAGCTAATATATATATATACATGCTTTATAGTTGACATATGTGTTATGTTGACATGGGGCTTTTATGTCTGTTGTCTCATTAGGGTCCTTTAAATTGGGTGATCATGCCCGTTTGAGAGCTAAAAACGCCAAGCATTATCCTCAGGTGTTTTTATGTATCAATGCATTTCATCTTCACAACAACCTAATAATCTAAGGGTTTGGAGTAAACACAAGAAGCATTGCTTGTTAAGTCTGAACATTCACATCAACTGCTGGAAAAGGCAGCTACCCAGTGCTAAAGACTTCACCAGCACATAGAATGCCGTAGCCCCAACTAGTGGGAGGAAGAAGTCATCAATCTTAAGAGATTTGGGGATCGGAGATGCTACCTTATCCAAGCTGGGGTGAAGGCAATGGCTCTCAGTTGCAGTTAACTTGCTCAGATCATCACTCAAGGCTATTTTTGACAATCCTGTTTCTCATTTCACATATCCTTACTTTTTACACACAAATGGTATCCCTATATACAGATGAAGAAACTGTACAGATGAAGTATAAAAAGATGAAATAATTGGCAAGGGACCCAAGATGGCTTCAAAGGCTCTGGGCACTTTCATTACTTTAATTATGTGCCTCCCTGCCATGCTGGGAAAGTATGGCTGGAAAGAAAAGCTTGCTCCCACAGGAAATGCTGAGACTGGGCATGGCTACCGCTGGTGATCATGCTAACAGCCCACAGTCCTCCAGTCCCAGTGCTGG
Organism: Alouatta palliata; assembly: GCA_004027835.1. Taxonomy (NCBI): domain Eukaryota; kingdom Metazoa; phylum Chordata; class Mammalia; order Primates; family Atelidae; genus Alouatta; species Alouatta palliata. The sequence continues at coordinate 64,799 of PVKV010004006.1, read as the reverse complement.
TATTCACACTAAGGGCCCACAGTCATCCAGTCCTAGTTCAGGTGATCACACTAACAGCTCACATTCATCCAGTCCTAGTGTGGGTGATCATACTAACAGCCCACAGTCAACCAGTCCTAGTTCAGGTGATCACACTAACAGCTCACACTCATCCAGTCCTAGTTCAGGTGATCACATTAACAGCCCACAGTCAACCAGTCCTAGTGCAGGTATTCACACTGACAGCCCACAGTCAGCCAGTCCTAGTTCAGGTGATCACACTAACAGCCCACAGTCAACCAGTCCTAGTTCAGGTGATCACACTAACAGCCCACAGTCAACCAGTCCTAGTGCAGGTATTCACACTAACAGCCCACAGTCATCCAATCCTAGTGCAGGTGGTCATGCTAACAGCCCACAGTCATCCAGTCCTAGTTCAGGTGATCACACTAACAGCCCACAGTCAACCAGTCCTAGTGCAGGTATTCACACTGACAGCCCACAGTCATCCAATCCTAGTGCAGGTGGTCACGCTAACAGCCCACAGTCAGCCAGTCCTAGTGCAGGTGATCACACTAACAGCCCAGTCATCCTAGTATCGGTGTTCATGCTAGTAGCCCAGAGTCCTGCAGTCCTAGTGCTTGAGACCCAGCATGTGAGGGCCTGCTCTGAAGTCAAAGCTTTGCACCTCTCACCAAGATCATGATCCGCTGGTTGAGGATTAAATACGACGCAAACGGGTTTGATGCTCTGAAGTTTATTTGCAGACTTGTAAGTCTGTATGCTTCAGAATCTGGCGAGGAGTGGGGAAGTTTGCCTCTGTCCTAGTGATATACGGATGAGTTGCTGCATTTAAGACCTAGGGTCAGATTCTAAGAAAGAAAGTGTCCTGAGCTCTGTGAGCTTATGACTGATTAGAAATCTTAAAGCAGGAATAGTCACACATTGGGAGCTCTTCAAAATACTATTTTCTACCCCAAGTGAAGCCTCAATAAATATAAAGAACTTTTCCCAAGTTCTATACTTTTCTATACAAGTAGAACTTATATAGAAAATTGTATGGAATTTTCCAAGATGAGGCAACGTAAGCTGCTATAAATTTCAAAAGTATCAGGGAGACCTGAATTCTAGTTCTACCTCATAGTGTCCTCGGCCAAGTAACTTTACCTTTCCAGGCCTCAGTGTCTCATCATAAAATAAAGATGTTGGATTGATCGGTCCTGATGTTCTGCCATTATTTTCTTGGAAAAAAAAAATAGCACCTTGCTCCTCTAATAAACATGTGGATCAAACAGACATGGAATGATCTTTCAGCCTACAAATGTCAACTGGCAAGATGTAAAGAGCCCATCTGGGCATTTGGTCCCAGCTTAGTAGTCTTTTGTAGAGTACGCCTTCCCAGATTCATGAGCAGACATAATAAGAAGAAGCCTCAACATTAGCCCTGAATGGTGGATCTTGTTTCCCACAGGCAACACCGCCAGGAAAAGCCGTCTTAACCATAAAGGAAAACAGTTGATCAGAATTAGATATTGTCAAGTTGCAGACCACAGGAGAGAAACAGAAATGTCTCTACTCACAGTTTTAATCCTGGGCCAGAATAATAAATGAATAGTTAGCACATTCCTACTCATCTCAGTGAGGGTCCTCTCAGTGTTGAAAGTGATAATACCTTTCTTTAATCAACCCTTTTCTATTCCAGATCTCTCTTCATATAGAAGTGTGCCCACAATTCAAATAGAATCATCATGGACTCAAGAAGGTTTTGATGGACAGACACCTCTCAGCTACATTCTGCCTCATTTGGGAAGCTATTCCTTGACGGAACCATAGACACCTGGATAAACAGCCAGGCTGATTCTCTTACTTCTTGATTTTTTTTTTTAAGCAAGCCAGATGCCATTAAAAACCTTTCAAAGTTAATAAGGCTGTATCTCAAGACAAATTCAGAAGAATCTACTCAAATTCATTAACTGTCAATTTTTTTATACACATAATAGATCAAATTTGATAGCAATAATTAAATTTTAATTAGGAAAATTTCTGATGATAGATCTCAGTCTCTTTCAAATGCCATCTACGTATGCATTCACTCATGTATTCAACAAACATTTTTAAATGCTAAATATGTACCATGCTCCACACTAAGCATGAAAATTCAAAGATAAAAATAAGTTTATGGAAATATACCTATGACCTACCTAATTTATTCACAGAACAAAATGTGCTTCCTAAGAAAATGTTGATAGAGTTTGCTATTCAGAAAACATCTCATGCCATCAGGGTATTCTTTGTGTGTTTTCCAATGACTAGGACCTGTATAGTAATATCCAAGTTTGATCTCAATCTCATGGACTGAATAAATACAATCCCTGTCCAGAAAAATGGGTTCTGGCTTCTGATAGTCTGTGTGACTTGGAACACTTTGAGTTGATTAGCAGGAACTGTGTTATTTTGAGGCTGGAACCATTTTCATTTCAAATAGCATAAAGTTGTACCCCAGGAATGATGAAAATGCCAGAAGTAATTTCCAACATTCCAGAAGATTAAGAAATTGAAAACCAAATATTTGGGGTGAAAGCAAGTGTGTAAGTGTTTATCCAAATTTTTATATAAGAATATTATTACCTGAATATGCCAACCCACGATGTCTGGGATTCACACTCATTCTTCCTTTTCCCATATAATCAAATGGCACATGTAATTCCCAAAGCAAAATACACAAGAAGCTATTTTCTTTTTTATGCATAAACACACATTCCTTTGTTCCTCTTTCTAGATGCTCAGAATCCTAGAATGGACAAAAATCCCAGTGGTCATGTGATTTCTACCATTTTAGACACGGAGGAAAAGGAGGTTCTGAACAGTCAAGGCTTGTCCAGATTCAACAAATGAGCGGCAGAGATGTGAATAGGCTAGACCTATAACTTCAGACCCAGACTCTCCGCCGAAAGCTGTTTCTATGATGTCATATGATCATGCTCAACATACAGCTACTGAGATCAGAGCCACAAAAAAAGCATGGACTTTAGTCTCTTCCCTTGAGGAGTGGAAGAGACTGTTCTGGAAGACAGCGGTATACTCATATGACTTTCTAGGCTTCCCTTTCTTTGTTCTTTCCAGAACAGAACTGATGCTCTGATTCATACTCTATACTTCTCCTTATGATGTGTCTTCCAAATCAGCCTCCCTCTAACATTAATAAGAAAAGAAAAGCAAAGACAGTTTCCCAGAACCACAGGTGTCAGTGTCAACTTCCTTGAGTCCTGCCTCTTCCTTCAGGACATCTTAACTCTTTCACTAGGTTGTAAAAAAAAAAAAAAAAAAAAAAAAATTTTTTTTTTTTTTTTTTTTTGAGACAGAGTCTCATTCCGTCACCAGGCGCCAGCCTGGAGTGCAGTGGCGCAACCTCGGCTCACTGCAACCTCCGCCGCCCAGGTTCAAGTAATTCTCCTGCCTCAGCCTCCCGGGTAGCTGGGACTACAGGCGCGCGCCACCACGCCCAGCTAATTTTTTTTTTGTATTTTTAGTAGAGACGGGGTTTCACCATGTTGACCAGGATGGTCTCGATCTCTTGACCTCATGATCCGCCCGCCTCGGCCTCCCAAAGTGCTGGGATTACAGGCGTGAGCCACCGCGCCCGGCCAAAAAAAAAAAAAAAAATTTATCTTTGATCACCACCATCCCTTTTAGGATTTCAAAGGAATAGCCCAGCAGTTCATCTTAGAGATGCAAACATTACCCTGACTTGGTCATTTATCTCAAGTCACAGGTAGAAAGTTCTTTGGCAGCTACTCAGGGGAACAAAGGTGAAGCCTCCAATTAAGAATGACTTATGTGTGCTCCTCCAGCTAGGAGTCACCCTGCCTTGTTAACCTCTTTTGCTCTGCTTTAAGAGGTGGGAGCCTATACACTCAAAATTCATTTATTCCTGTTAAGGGTAATTATCTCAATTTTTGATGACACCTCCAGCTATTGAAGAGTGATGATATACCAGTGAGATGTTTCTGTCCATTAAAAAAGAAAATATGAGGGGCTATATAACACAGATTAGGTTTCAGTTCATAAAAACGGCAATTTAATACTCCTCTTTAAAGCACAAGATTCAAATTTAAACCTCTCAACAGGCTATGCTTTCTATATCTTGACTATATTTTTTAAATCTAAGTAACAACAAGAACATAGATTAGAGAACCCGGAAGGCAAATTTGGTGATAAGAAGATATTGCCTTTATTTCAAGAGACAATAATTACACTATCCTGGGTGAATGGGCAGCCTCTGAGATAAGCTTCCTTCTCACCAACATTGAAACTTGCTCAAATGTCTCTCATCATAAAACAATCCTCCTGCTTATACTGGCCTCCCCACCTCAGCTATTCTCTTTCCCTTTTCCTATCTTTCTAGCCTTGCCAAGCCAAACTTCCTTAAAAAATTTCATTAAACTCATCCACTCACTTCTGAATGGATGCACAGCCTTCTTCCTCTGCCCACATCACTTTCTTAAACTACTCTCTCCAGAATTAGTAGCACCATCCTGTGGCTAAATCTCATAGACAATTCTCAATTCTCAATCCTTCTTTTCTGCAAACTGGGCATCATTTAGAAATCTCCCTTGCCCTCAAGCCATAAGGGAAATTGCTGCCATCCACCACCACCTCCCATCCCCTGCCGTAAATTCCATGCCCTGTGAAAGCCCAAAGCCCTTTCAAATGGCTTTGTAAAATATAGACTAGACAGAGAAAATGGGGCATATATACACCATGGAATACTATGCAGCCATAAAAAATGATGAGTTCGTGTCCTTGATAGGGACACGGATGAACCTGGAAACTATCATTCTCAGGAAACTGACACAACAGAAAATCAACCACCACATGTTCTCACTCACAGGCGGGTGTTGAATAATGAGAATGCATGGACACAGGGAGGGGAGCATCATACACTGAGGTCTGTGGCGGAGGGGAACTAGGGGAAGGACAGTGTGGGGTGGGGAGTTGAGGAGGGATAACATGGGGAGAAATGCCAGATATAGGTGATGGGGAGGAAGGCAGCAAACCACACTGCCATGTGTGTACCTATGCAACAATTTTGCATGTTCTTCACATGTACCCCAAAACCTAAAATGCAATTTTTTATATAAATTTATATATATTTATATTTATTTTTATTTTTATTTATATATATATATATATAAAAGCCTAGCCAGATCAAAAATAGATAGGCAATAGATATAATAGGTAGTAAGTAGGTAGGTAGATGATAGAGAGATATAGATAGATGCAATAGATATGATAGGTAAGTAGGCAGGTCGGTAAATGATAATAGGTACATACATATACACATACAATATATGCAATACCTAGATAGGTAGGTAGGTAAGTAGATAGTAAGAGAGGGAGAAGTGAAAGAAAATGTTTCCTGCTTTAAATCACCCCTTAGAGTAATTAGATTAGTTATACATAAGAACACGGCTTTTTGTTTCCTTGCTGCCCCCAAAGGACATCCTTGAGAAACACATAGCATAAGGAGGAAAAGGATGGAGAGCGAGAACAAGGACAACAGTGCCAGACTATAAATTCCCACGTGGAGTCTATGCCCTTTCACTCCGTACTCACCCTAGCTTATGAGCTTCATAAACACTTGTTAAATAAGTAAGTGGGTCTCCTCATGGGTGGGCAATCCTTCCTGGGTGGAATCCGGAACATCCGCCCTCTGTGTTCTATGGGTAATAAATCTACAGTCTCTTGAGAAAAAGGCAAAGCAGCAGGACGATCCTTCTGATGATGTAGCATCCAGGTGCAGGCAGAGGAACGGGGCCTATCAGTACCAAGTGAAGTAACTCAGGGTTCCGGAGAAGTTAAATGTATGGATATCCTCATATTTAAATAGCAATTTTGAAAGAAATATTTGAAGAAATTTTAGTTTTAGAAGGTGAGAATGACATGGAACTAAAATTCCTTTTAAAGCAATATTTCTGCTTCCCAGAACCACAGGTGTGGGAAGCAGAGGTATTTCTGCTTCCCACAGAAGTATCTGAGTTGCCATTTGTTTGTTCCTGTTTTGTTTTTTGAGATGGAGTCTCTCTCTGTCACCCAGTTATCGTGCAGTGGCACGATCTTGGCTTATTGCAAGTTCCCCCTCCTGGGTTCAAGTGATTCTCCTGCCTCAGCCTCCCAAGTAGCTGGGATTACAGACACCTGCTACCACGCCCGACTAATTTTTCTGTTAGTAGACACAGTTTCACCATGTTAGCCAGGCTGGTCTCAAACACCTGGGATCTGCTCTCAGATCTCAGGTGATCCGCCCACCTCGGCCTCCCAAAGTGGTGAGATTACAGGCATGAGCCACCCCGCCCAGCCTGTTTGTTGGTTTTTAATCTCATGGTTTCTAAGGTGTATAATTTTAAGCTAAGTAACTTACATTATTTCTAAGCAGTTCACAGCTCAATGTCTAAACATAATGGATAAACCTAGGAAAATTATAAAAAGCTTAAAAATTATAATGAAACAGATTTTTAAGTCTCAAGAAAAGACAACATAATTTAAAAAATGAAAATGTTTGGGCTTACCACTCTTTGAACCCCAATGCAGATATAATTTTTCATTGCATTTTTGGAAACAGTCTTTGCAAATTATGCTCAGCATCTCATATGTAAATCAAAGTGACACAGTCCTCTTGTGAGAAAGTAAAAATGGCCTCTTCTAAAGTACAAAACGCCATTGTACTTTCTTTTGTACTTTCTAGATATTAAATTGTTCACATCTTCAAGAAATTTTTCTGCCAGATATTGTGTCAGAAACTAAGGATACAAAAATTTGTAAGGCATATACCTGCCTCTAGGAAGTCACAATCAAATGAGACAAGGACGTTTAAATTCATTCTTGCACTTGCTACACTGGGGGGATGTCCTAGACCAGTGGGGGTTGGAAGGTGTGGTCAATGTCACTACACATTAAGTTTAATAAGAAATCAGTTCTCATTTTAATGGAAACAGCTCCAGCATTTCATAGTTTTTAAAAATCATGTTTATTATTGAATTTATCACATATAAATAGTTCTTTATTTCTGAATTACTTGGAATTTTTATTAGACATAACTTTTGAATTTTATGATGCCTTTTAGGCATCTATTGATATAATCATCAGCTTTTAAAATTTAATTTGTTGAGGTAATAAATTACATTGATAGATTCCTAATATTGAATCATCTTTATGGTCTTAGAATAAAGTCTGCTAGATCATGTTGCACTGTTTTCTTACTATGCAGCTGGAATTGTTGGCTATATAGTATACAGAATTTTTGTAACTATATTCACATAGAAAACTTTGTCTTTTCTTCATAATATATTGATCAACTTTGAGTATGAAAGCTATGCTAACATTATAGAGTCAGGAAGCTTTTGTTCCTTTTCTATGGTCTGCAGTAATTCAAATACCATTGGAACTTTTCTATTTTAAAGGTTAGATAAAATTGAAAAACTTACACATGTTCTTCTTTTCATGACTCATCTTTCAATTTGGAATAAAAGGAGATTTAGTCCTATAGAACGCATTCATTCTTTCTGAAATTAGTCATTCTATTGATACATAATGCCACAGGTTGAATTCCCTGTGAAATAAACTGTAATATGGAGACTACAGTGCAGAGTACACTGAGGAGTGCTTTGGGGACTTTTGACCTAAGAGTGAAGGAAGCAGGACTGAGCACAGGAAGAAAAGCAGAAAGAGGTATGGGGTGGGATGAAATCAACAGAGGTTTTAGATTATTTCACCAGGAGCACTGGAAGGAGGAAAAAAAACACACACGCACACACATACACACAGACAGAGTTAGTTTTATTATAGGAAATTGTCTTATGTGAGTGACTATGGAAGCTGAGACATCCTGCAATCTACCACCTGCAAGCTGGAAATTCAGAAGAGCCAATACAACAATGCCCAGTTGTAACTGCCCGATAGGTTCTTCCCGCCCATTGCACGGAGTAAACCAATTCACTGAGATCATAGCAGTGCAATAAAGAAAGAGTTTAACTGACATGGGGCCAGCCATGCCATATGGTAGACACCGAGGTATTACTCAAATCAATCTTCCCAAAAATTCAGAATCTAGAGTTTTTCAAGGAGAGTTTGGTGGACAAGGGAATGTGGGAGTGGAAACTGGTCCTCTTCTGAATGGGGCCACAAGACTTGTTCGCTGGTCTGCATGGAGCCATCATTGTCAAAAATGCAAAAACCTGAAAGGACATCTCAAAAGGCCAATTTTAGATCCTGCAATAGTGATATTATTATCTGCAGGAGTACTTGGGGATGTTGTGTATCATGCAACCTCCATAATAATGTCTGGTCATCATTTATTTATATCTACAGCTTAGCAGGATTCAGGCTCTTCACATCCTCCTAACTTGGTGGTCTTTCATTAGCTTTACAAAGGCATTTTAGTTTTGGGGAAGGGCTATTACCATTTAAACTATAAACTAAATATCTCCCAAAGTTAGCTTGGCCTAAGCCCAAGAATGATTAGGGCAGTCTGGAGGTAAAAAGCAAGACTGGGGTTGGTTAGATCAGATCTCTTTCACTGTTTTCTCACTGATGTAATTTTTCAAAGGCAGTTTCACAGTCCTTGTCTGAAGGTTTGAGAACCTGGAAAGCCGATTGTTTACGTTCTCATCTGAGAGCAGGAGAAGACTGGCATCCCAGCTAAAAGCAGTTGGGCACAGAGAAAGAGAATTCTTCCTTCCTCCACCTTTTTGTTCTCAGGTTCTCAATGGATTGGATTAGTGCCCACACATACTGGAAAGGACAATCTACTTTACTGGGTCCACACATTTAAATGCTATTCTTATCCTGAAACACCCTCCCTGACACACCCAGAAAAGAAAATGCTTAATCCAATATCTCATCACCCTGTGACCCAGTCAACTTGACCCATAATATTGGCCATTGTATCTCCAAGTGAGGCAGGGGGGACAGGCAGCAACTGGTCATTGGATGGGAATTGCCTCTGGACAGGGATCTAACATTGGTTGAGGCAGATCTGTTAGGCCAAGGAAAAGTCCTTGAGAGAGACTCACTTATAAGTCACTTACAGCAATTGAGGGAACAAGTGTATGTTGGTCCAGAATAGAGATATTTGGATGGTGCATCACTATGCCTTTGACATATGCTTTAGTTGCACTAAAATTTGCATTTCATCTTCTTAGAATAAATATTAGCATTAATCAATATCTTCCAGATTTTCCACAACTACCTTTTGCCTTTATGAGAATTATTTCACAACTTTATCTAGAAATGTGGATGTTCAATGGACTTTAACATGCTAATTTTCAAATAGGACCACCAAAATTAAGTGAACAGTTTTCCATTTAGTAAATATGATTTCCACATTCAGAAATAAGTTGTGAGACTCTCAGATAAGAATTTCTCTCCTTATAACTGTATCTCAACACAAGTATATAGTGGTCATAACATCTGCAATTTGTTACACTATTGCTTTAACATTTTGTCTTCATTGATCAAATAATGTTCTCTGGGGTTAGAGAATCCCATATAATATTTGCATCCCTAATTTACCCATTATTAAGGTAAATGTTAAGAGAAATTATTGATAAATACAGCACATCTCTTTCTTTATATACTCCCATGATATCTTTATTTCCTCAAAAGATGGAATTTTTCTACTACTGTGGGTGCAGCACTTATTAACAGGAGATCCAGGGCTCCCCAAGATCTGGTTTCAATCTAATTTTATAACCTATTGCCCTAACTCATTCCTTCTACCTATCCACCCCTAAGCTAAATACAGTACACTTACATACTCTGAAATATAATATTTCACAAGGGCTGTCTTGACCCAGTTTTAAAGTCATGGCTAGAAATTCTCAATTCCTTTTTAAGGGCAATTTGCTAAGCCTCCTCACCACCACCACCACCACCACCACCACCACCACCACCAACAACAACAACAACAAAAACCAAGAACAAACAAACAAACAAACACTCTTCTTATCAGGTTCCTACTTTTTGGGACCACAAAGAATAATCCCGCAAAGGCCCCCATTTAAGGAGCTTTTACACTCCTGGACCAGGTACTAAACAACTGGGGATAGCCTCTATGCTCCAGAGCTGTGTAATTAATTATTCAAATTAGTCAATCTCTAGAAATCCCCTTAAATCTAACTACCCCCACCCCATTTGACGTACATAAGCTACCGTTTGTAGCTCCTGCTTGCTGTTAGCCTGTCCCCCAGTACAACACTGTGCATGGGCCTATGTGGCAGCCTCCTCTAACTTCGAGCTGTAAGTAACCAAGAATTCTGCCTCTCATCATGTATCAGTGTGCTGTGTCTGCTCATCCAAAGATCTTCAAATTTTACAAAACACACACTTGCTTATTTGTGCCTGTACTTCTCTGCCTCCAGACACTTACCCTGTTTTCCCTTGTGTACATCCTCCTACCTGACTTGACCCTGAACTTGAAGAATCTGTCCTTTTGACTCAGAGATCAACCTGAAATTTTTTACCTTCAGGGATCCTTTTCCATGTCTGCTCCTCATCTGTTCTCTTGTCACTCTTTGGGCCATTGTTAAAGCACATGTCCTGTGTTTACAATTCCAGTGATTTGTGAGCAGACCTGTGGTCCAACAAAGGGAAGATCATTTGATATTATTTGAAAACACTGTAGTGTTCTAGTTTCTTTGAATTCCTTGAAGTCTCTGGCATGAGGCCTATTACAAGGAGACCCCCCACCATAGATACCATTGAATTCGATTCACTAGAGCACTGTCATGCAGCGTCAACCCTGCCTGAAAGTGCCAAGTCACATTCCTGCCATCTTGATGCTTCTTCCTTCTGTCCTCTGGTGTGGAGACTGGAAGGGTGGCAGGGAAGATGAATAGGATAAAGGAAAAGCACATGCTTAAAGGAAGCCTCGTAGGCCTGCCCCAGTGGAAATGGGTGAACAGAAGCAAGGCAATGAGAACACTACATTTCCAAAATATTTTAGGGTAATTTAGGGTAAAGATACACAGAAGGTGGTCAATAAATATTTGCTGAATGCAACAACCAGATTTCAGAACCTTAAGTTAACTGTCCCAGGGTCATGTCACATTTAACTTGAGTTGCATGAATATAAAGGTCCACCATGGATCAAAATTGTTTTTATTACAGTTAATTTGCCTCTCTGAGTTATTCACATGGTAATTAAGTTCACTTGGCTCCTAAAAGCATAAGATATTGTTTTAAAAAAAAAATCCTTTTTTCTTTATAATGCATGAGTCATGGCATTTTTCCTTCTGTAAGATTCTTTGAAGACTTATCCTAAAATACTCGACTTTAAAAGAAAAAGAAAACATCTAATAAAATTTTCTCTCCTTGAACTACAATTAATTGAAGATACAAGATGCAGAACAGATCTCTCTAAGGGAAGAATGATTTTGTTTTTAATGCAAAGTGCTGTTTGTGCTGGAAGATAACCTATCATGTGGCTAATTATATGAATTTAATGATAAGTAGTATGTATATCCAAAGAAAATGCAAGGACCAGAACTGGAATAAAAGCTACAGTGAATGTAGCTCTCAAAATGGGTATCCTCCCTGTTCTCAATCTTTCTTTCTCTCTCTGTCTCCCTCTATCTCTGGGTCTACCTCAAAATGGCATCTCTCTTGCATTCCTTATTTGTTTCCCATTGGCCACTCTCCTATTCATCCAATAGTCTCATTCTGGAGACAGCCAATCAAATAGGCTCACCCCATGGCCAACCCACCTACTGAATCCTATCTATTTTTCCAGGTCACCTCCTCCAATTGGGCTGCCTTAAGTCTGATGCACCTTCCTGATGTAATAAAGACCTTCAATGCTCAAAGAATAATGAGTCCTTCTCCCCTGAGTTATCGACAAAGCTGTTGAAACTACAAAGGGATGCTGAGTGACTGATAAATTCATTCAGCACAGTCATTTTTATCTTTCATTTCTCCACGATGGGAAATAGGAGCTGAAAACCTACAATGACTCTACGCTTCCAAAATCCTTAATCAAATGGCAAAAATTCTCATCTTTGGTTTATTTCAGCAGGATTTCAGAACGAGTCAAACCTACTGATATTTATTAAGCATTTGTCTCTTCCCAGAACTTTGCTGCATGTTCTAACACAGCCAGAAACATGACAAAACTACAGAACCAGAAATGGTTTAGGAATTCTTTGTCATGTTACAGATAAAAAAAAATTTAGATTTATTTAGAATATCTGGCTCTTGCCTTAAAGAACTTTTAGAGCCAGTTAATAAGACATAGTCTTTGAAACAGCTTTCAGAAAAACCCCAAAAGCACATTTAATCCATTATTACATTAGCAAATATAGACTTCAAATTTTGCAGGAATTCAGAGAAAGAAAAAATTACTGTAAGGTGGCTCCAGCAGAGCCCTGCAAAGAGAAATTGGGAATGGTGATGAAGGCACAGCTTCCAGCATTGGGGAAGATCTGTGGGAGGAGATGAGCTGGGTGACAGGAGAGGGGCCCTGGTGAGGAGCATGAAAGGCAAAGCTGGATTGGTGGTATCACTTAATGGACAGCTTTCATTAGACCACAGAGCCTGCAATTCTCCCTAAAAGTAAGCAAGCCATTATAGGTTTGAAGCAGGAAAGAAACTTCATGAAAAGGAGTATCTCAGAAAAGGAGGTCCATTGTAGCATGGTGGTTAAGGGCATGAGCTTTAGAGCCAAGCAGACTCTCTCCGAATCCTAGCTCCACCACTTTCTCACTCTGTGACCCCGGGTGAATCACTTAACCTGTGTCCTCAACTGTAGAATGGGAATAATAATAGTTCTCGCCTCACCAAGCTATTAAATTTTTGGAGGAACAAGTGAATTAATATTTGTGGTATATTCAGAGCAACACTTGCACTAATTAACAGTATTATGAAACCAGATATTAAGGGTGTGGGGACCCAGCTCAGGGACATTAGTTCAATGACTTCTGGCATAAATCAGAGAGCAGAGGGTGGTGGTTGAATCTAGGACCGCGTGGTAAGGAATTCCAGCTGGTGCACCCAAAGCGGGGTATGGACTTAGTAACTGAGCAAGTCTGGGGTTGCAGTAGAATACAGAGTTAATGGTGAATCCACAATGCTAAGAATATTCTGTGTTCATCACTTATTTTGGAGAAATAAACGTCAAGCGTAAGAAAATGGCTCCGCACTCCAGGCCAGACTAGGCGCCCACCGCCAGCATGGATGCTCACCACGTGCCGCGAAAGGATCTGATTAAAGAACTTAGACAACTTCAGATATGTGAAATTGATTTCCATGGAAACCTAGTCATGCTCTGATGACAGTTGTGATGGCGTTGCTGCTGATAATTTTGCAAACACGAGGCTTCCCAGTCAGTCTGGGAAGGCCGTAGGACCCGCACCCAGTGCAGACACTCGACCTCTCAGGGTGGCGATGAAGCTTCCAGCGCAAAATACCAGGGAAGGAGCCAACAAAAAAGCAGAGCCTCCCTCCCCAAACCTCAGAATTCTGTGACCAATTCCAGTTCCGATTCCGAAGATAAAGGTGGCATGAGTTTTTTGGAGAAAAAGTCTTTCGATATAAAGCAAAACAAAGCAATGCCTGGAAAACGCAGGTCAGAATTAGAAAGCTTCCCTGGCTTGTTCCTTAGAAGACATTCCCTCCCAGGCTCCAACTCACAGTCAAGGACACCCCAAGGTGTACATTTCCAGGTGTTGCTTCCAGGAAAAACCCTCAACAGAGAGCTCCTCTTCTTACCGGGTCCCTTGGTGCTCTACTCATGGAGGACGAGGAAGAAGAGGAAGAGGATAAGGACACGGTTGGTGAGAAAGAACAAGACAATGGATGGCTACGTGAACAAAGATGGCATGCCCAGAATTCATCACTGCAACTCATCCATGACCCTTCTGCATATAATTCACCCAGTGGAAGAAGTGACAGAGGAAGAGTTGGAGACCATCTGCAGCAACTCTCCAAAGAAGATACATAAGGATTCCCTGGGCTCTGCTTGTTATCAGTGCTGTCAGAAAACTATTGACACCAAAACAAACTGCAGAAACCCAGACTGCTAGGGCGTTCAAGGCCAGTTCTGCAGCTCCTGCCTTAGAAATCCTTCTGCTGAAGAGGTCAGGGATGCTGTAGTGGCACTGCCCACCTTGCTGAGGAATCTACAGCTGCAGTTTCTGCCAGCAGAAAGATGGACAATGTGCAACTGAGATACACGATCCTGGTGTATTTTGTCAAATATCCTGGCCCTGGGAATGTGCGTGCTTACTTGAAAAGTCTGAAAGAGGAATTTGAAATGCAAGCATAATATCTGCAAAATTCACAGCCTGCCACCCATCCCTCAAATCTCTCTTAACATTTTTGATTTTGTCATTGATTGAAACCCGAGTTAAGAATCTCAGCGATCAGTCTATTGTATAAGAAACGCCAATCAACTTAATCTGACTAGACACATGTGCTTTTGTAGTATCACGGAAAGTATTTTGCTGGTTATACTTTGTTCTCTGCAGTTTCTTCTCCGTTCCCCACCAACCCTCATGTCGTACCATACCCCTAGTGGTGCTCTCCTACTGCTTAGTTTCTGAATTATTTTTAAAAGACAATTTTATGGAAGCATATATGATTCTGTTGATGTTGAAATAGCCCTGGAATCCACTTTTAAACCCAAGCTTTTAGAAATTCAGTAGCAATATTAACTAGATCTATTAAATTTCAGAGAACTTGTTTACTCAAAAACAATGGCTGTGATTTAGTGTTCATACTACTTGACATTTTTAACAGAATCAAGGCACAAAAGTCTTAAGACTATGTGGAAAATTAGGTAATTGTTGCAGAGTGGAGCATATTACTTCAGATGCCTCTCATGAGAATATTCCATGTATTGCACTTATTATACAAGTTGTCACAGTTGAGATTTAGTTGCGGCTAATTTCTTCTGCCCTAAGCTTAAATGGTGCATCCAGCTTACACAATTATGATCCAAAGGTTTGTGGGCAACGTTCTATGTAAAATTATGATAGAAAAGACATCTCTGAAAATTACAATGGTGAAACTTCAGGAGTAGGCTGACTTGAATTTTTGGTATAAAGTTTATTTCAGTTCATAAGTAAGGTATTTCGAGTAAATTGTTGGGCCATTTTGCGTGGAAACTTGGTATTAATAGTCTACAGCTCTTTGCATTTGTTGAAGAAATCAGCTAGGCACGGGGTTCATGTTTAGGTTTTAGGCATTTTTATCATGAGAAAGAAGTGCCGTTTTGGAGATTTGTAACTTTCAATAGTTTGTTAACTTGAAGTCTCTGCCAAATTAGTTTCTGGGCAGATTTCCTGTGTTGCTGCTCTCCCTCCTCTTTTGCATTAACCAAGCTGTTTCGTAGAGGCGGAATCTACGTGTTTGTTCTCCAGTTTACTTGCTGGGCCCATTCAGTGTTTGATGCATAATTGGACCTTAAATCGATAAGCACAAATACAGCTTTTGATCTGTAATACTTTTATACAAAGGTTATTTTAATAAACATTTTTATTCTTAAAAAAGAGAAGAAAATTATGTTTTCATAATTTGGAGTAAAGTTATTCATGCACATTATTTATACTAGCCATTCATCTCCATAAAGATTCACAAAATTCCCCCCAACCCTACTTCTCATTATTTCCCATAGCCCGCCAACTCCGGGGCTATAATGTAACTCCATTCCTCACTTACACTTCCAGCCACATCCTCATCAAAAATTTGCCTAGATGTGTTTTTACATTGCAATTTACCTTGCTCACTTCATTACCCTAAGGTTTCTACCAGTGCCCACTACACCTCGTGGATTCTATATTACAAATATCACAACAGCCACATACAGGATCACAACACTTGACAGCATCATGACCCAGAAGAGATTTCAAATTGCATCTCAGTTCCTCTTTGTCTGCTGGGGAGACTGCTGTGTATATAAATAAATGCATGGACTAGATGTGAAGGAGACCTTGTTATCTCCAAGCACAAGACTTAAGGTATGAGCCACTACCCCAATTCTTCCAATATAGTTTGGCTTTGTGACCCCACCCAAATCTCATGTTGAATTGTAATCCCCAGTGTTGGAGGAGGGGCCTGGTGGACAGCGATTGAATCATGGGGGTGTTTTCTAATAGTTTAGCACCATCCCTCTAGTGCTGTTTCGTGATAGAGTTCTCACGAGATCAGGTTGTTTGAAAGTGTATAGCACCTCCCCCTTCACTTTCCCTCTTTCTTGCCAGCTATGTGAATGTGTGTCTGCTTTTGCTTCGCTTTCTGCTGTGATTGCAGGTTTCCTGAGGCCTCCCCAGAAGCAGAAGCCTGTACAGCCTGCACAAGTGTGAGCACAATTTAGTCTCTTTTCTTTACAAATTACCAGTCTCAAGTAGTTCTTTATAGCAATGCAAGAATAAACTAATACAGAAAATTGGCACTGGGAGTGGGGCAACGCTCTAAAGATACATGAAAATGTGGAAGTGACTTTGGAACTGGGTAATGGGCAGAGGTTGGAAGAGTTTGGAGGGCTCAGAAGAAGACAGGAAGATGAGGGAAAGTTTAGAAATTCCTAGAGACTTGTTGAACGGTTGTGACCAAAATATTGATAGTAACATGGACAGTGAAATCCAGGCTGAGAAGGTATCAAATGGAGACAAGAAACTTACTGAGAACTAGAATAAAGGTCATTCTTGCTATGCTGTAACAAAGACACTGGCAGCACAGTGCCTCTGCTCTAGGGAACTCTGAACTTGAGAGAGATGATTTGGGGTATCTGACTGAAGAAATTTCTACGCAGCAAAGCATTCAAGATGCAGCCTGGCTGCATCTAAAAGCCTATGCTCATCTGCATAAACCTGAAATGTCCTGAAATTGGAACTTACATTTAAAAGTGAAGCAGAACATAAAAGTTTGGAAAATTTGCAGCCTGGCCATGTGGTAGAAAAGAAAAACCCATTCATTTTCTGGGGAGGAATTCAAGTAGGCTGCAGAAATATACGTAAGTAAAGAGGAACTGAATGTTAATAGCCGAAACAATGGGGAAAATGTCTCCAAGCCATGTCAGAGACCTTCACAGATGCCCCTCCCATCACAGGACCCAGGAGGGAACAATGGTTTCCTGAGCCAGGCCCAGAGCCCCACTACCCTGTGCAACCTCAGGACACTGCTCCTTGCAGTCCCAGCCACTTCAGCTCCACCCATGGCTAAAAGGTCACCAGACATGTCTCAGGCTGCTGCTCCAGATGGTGCAAGCCAGAAGCCACCAAGGTATCCCTGTGGTGTTAAGCCTGCAGGTGTACAGACGGCAACAATTGAAGCTTGGAAGCCTCTGCCTAGATCTCAGAGGATGTATGGAAACGTCTAGATGTCCCTAAGCTTGGATGGGAGGAGTCTGCTGCAGGGGTACAGCCCTCATGGAAAATCTCTACTAAGGTAGTGCAGAGGAAACATGTAGGATTGGAGCCCCCACACAGGTTCCCCACTGGGGCATTGCCTAGTGAAGCTGTGAGAAGACGGCCATCATCCTCCCGACTCCAGAATAATACATCCACCAACAGCTTGTGCCACGCACCTGGAAAAGCTGCAGGCACAGGGGCTGTACCCTGCAGAATCATAAGGGTGGAGCTTTCCAAGACCTTGGGAGCCCACCCCTTGCATCAATGTGCCCTGAATGTAAGACATGAAATCAAAGGAGATTATTTGGAAGTTTTAAGATTTAGTGGCTGCCCTGATAAATTTGGGACTTACATGGGGCCTGTAGCTTTGTTCTGGCCAATTTCTCCCTTTTGGAAAGAGAATATTTACCCAATACCTACACCCCCATTGAATCTCAGATGTAACTAACTTGTTTTTTATTTTATAGGTTCATCTGTGGAAGGGACTTGCCTTGTCTCAGGTGAGACTTGGACTTTTGAGTTAATGCTGGAATGACTTAAGACTTCGGAGGACTGTTGGGAAGGCATGGCTGTGTTTTGAAATGTAAGAATGGTATGAGATTTGGGAGGGGCTGGTGTGGAATGATGTGGTTTGGCTCTGTGTCCCCACCTAAATCTCATGTTGAATTGTAATCCCCAGTGTTGGAGGAGGGGACTGGTGGGAGCTGATTGAATCATAGGGGTAGTTTCTAATGGTTTAGCACCATCCCCCTAGTGCTGTTTTGTGACAGAGCTCTCATGAGACGTGGTCTTTTGAAAGTGTGTAGCACTTCCTCCTTCACTCCCTCTTCCTCCTGCTCCAGCCATGCAGGATGTGCCTCCTTTCTCTTCGCCTTTCACCATGATTGAAAGTTTCCTGAGGCCTCTCTAGCCATGCTTACTATACAGCCTATGGAACTGAGTCGATTAAACCTCCTCATAAATTACCCAGTCTTGGGTATGTTTTTATAGCAGTGCAAGAATAGACTAATACATCTTCCTTCCAGTTACCTTATGAATTCCCTCTGTGATTCTTCTTTGAAAAAAAATGGGAGGTGGGAGCACAGCCTTGCTCTGTGGGGTTCAAAGGAGGACACAAAGATGGGATTTGCCTATAGCCTTCTTCCTATTTAAAGGTCCAGTCTACTATAGGCTTTCACTCTTCATATTTTTCTAATCTCCTTCTCTACTTAATTTATTCCTATATATGTAGAAATAGACATGTAAATCTAGAACAAAATGAAAACATCTAGTCCAATTCTTCCCTATAAAACATAGCTCCAGAGTTGTTTAAGTGACTTTTTGAAAAGCTCCAAGAATTTTCTACATTCATCACAAATCTGAAAACAGCTTATTATCCACATTTTATCACTCAGAATCTAGTGTATACTGAGCAGCACAAACTTATCATAAGCCATCTCAAATTATCTCACAATGATCCTGTGAAGTTGTTATTCTTTACTTTTACAAATAAGTAGCCTTGAGCTCGGTGAGGTGATATACCCACTTAACTAGCAGGTACCAGAGATAACTTTTAAACCCAGGTCTTCCAAATCTCTTGTGCTGCTATTGAACTTCTGCCAGTTCTATTTCTTAGACTTGGCTAGCATTGGGTTCAGTGTCCGTACAGTATCTTCTCTTCTACCTGTACATTATTTAGAACTCTTACTCATTCGTATGATTTTTTATTTGAACATCATTATCAGCATATAAGATGAGACTGCTCAGACACTGACCATCCCCCTCCTCCAGTGGCCCTTTTCTCCTTTACAATCCACCCAATATTTGTTGGATTTGTGTTGACGTTCAGTAGGAATGCTTCTGGCTACCAGTAACAGACAACCCAGCTGTCAGAGGCGTAAACCATCAGGATATCTGAATTAGGCAAGATTCCAAAGACTAATAGGTTCAAACATTGATGAAAACAATTTAGAACTAATTGAAGTACTTTTATTTTACTAACCCCTTCACTTACTACCCAACTGGCAAAAAGACAAAAAAAAAGTACTAGACCTTAGTGATACAATTTAGTGATTCTCTGATGCCCTCCCTAGTTCTCCAAGAATGTGCCCAAATTTAATGTCTAGTAATAGTGTCAACACAAGGAATTCACTAAGTCAGGAAAGGTCAGAACTGTATGCTCACTGCCTTTGGTACCACTTAGCTGACAGAGAGGACAATATCAGCACAAAATGGCCTGTCCTACTATCATGTAAGGAGATTCGTAACTCATTAGTTAATTCTGTGTTCTATTCCTCGTGCATCATCAAGCCTGTAACATCTTGTCCACGATCACCATGAGGGCGATTTAACAACTGAATATCTTCAAGAATCCAGGCTAAAAAACAACCCCCCCAAAAAACTGAGGCTTTTTTCATAATTATGCTTCATCTACCACCATCTATCAGCTTTTTATCTTCCTGTGTGTCATGTCAAGGTCACAAATTAAGCTATGAACATCTAGTCAGCATCCCAAATAGGGAAAAATGTGCAAGGGGAACAAATTTTTTCTCTTGAAGATGTTTGCATTTTTATCAAAGCAGAAAAATCTTTCCTAGCTCTATCAGACTTCTAATAATAGGTCATTGGTCAGAACTGAGTCACATGACCACTCCAACTGCAAAGGTGACCAGGAAAGTGAAAATCTGGCACAAAAGAAGGGTAACTCCATGACTGACTTAGACCAAGGCTGATTCGATCTCTGGGGTAGGGACTCAACCTCTCTGACCAAAATGTGGGTTTAGTAACAAGAAAGTAGAGAAAAATGGCTATTGATTAGATACAATGTCTGCCGTGCAGACATTCCATATAACATGTATTATATTTTTTTTGCATGACTCATGACTTGGGAGGAGAATCTGTGTTTATATAATTTTAAACAAAACCCTCCATTCTGTCCAGTGTTTTCTCTTGATCCAGCTTCACAAAACAACCAACTTCTGCCTTTGTTTTTGTGTGTTTTGTAATGTCTTTTCAAATCTTTATGGGGTCTACAATTTTACTGCTCAATTTTGTATTTCATTGTGAATCATTCCACTGGGTATCATGTTAAAAAAGCTTTCCAATCAAATTCCCAGCACGCGCGCATGCACACACACACACACACACACACACACACTTATTCCAAGTCAATTCCAGATGTCACCTGTTACCCCTCATTCTTAAGCTAAATAACTGATGGCCCTTGTACCAAGCTTGCAGATGACAAGTCTTCCAGAGGCTTTCCTGTGGCAGTGGGAAAATGCCTTATCCCAATCAGCAATGGCCCAACTACGGCTAGAATCCATGCTCTCCTTAAAGGCTTATGTTTTTGAACTTTTCTCTGACAGTTACTTTAACCTTTAGGTTTTTGTTTTTCCTGCTAATCAATAGCAACCCAGAGTGAATTTCCAAATATTTTCTTGCTTTGTTTCTTCTTCTTTCTTCTCTAAATGAATCTAAATAATAATTTCATCATTTCTGGTTTTATTGAATTTTATCATTTTTTTGTTTTCTCTTTCTTCCAACTCTCTCATGATTATTTCAGTATTCAATAATCCTTTCCTAATTGAGAAACCCCCTTACTCAAAATTCAATTATACATGTACTTAATTTTAAACTTATGGACTCAAGTCAACACTTATGACAAATTCAAAATTAGTGGACTTTTGTTATAGTTACCATGCTTTGTAGCAAATATTATACATACAAAGTGTCATTACTTTTTTGTCTACACCTCTATACAAGCATTTAATGCAACTCATTACAATTATGGTGGTGGATAGAAAAGTAGAACATAGGAAAAAATCCTAAACAATCTATAGTGTGAGGTCTGATAAATGTAAAATAATTATATACAATTAATAATACAATAATTTAGGTTAAATTTATATTATTAATTGCATACAATTAGAAATTAATAACAAGATATAATGAAAATAGGATTTGTATCCATTGGTATTAGGTTCAGCTGTGTGTAACAGAGACTTTCAAAATGTAGTAGTTTAATATAGACATTTATTCCTCTCTCACTGCTTATAACTCATTGGCTATAACTTGGTCAGGTGGCCAAAGAGTCTATCAGGAAGGCTAAGAGATGTGATTATTCAGCTCAGTGTCACTGTGATCAGCCAGCTGAAAGAAAGGTATCCAGGGAGGCTAGGAAATACAGCCCTTTTGTTCGATGGTAATGTGCTAAGATAAATATCTGCAACTGGTTACTTAAGAAGACGAGAATGGAAACAGGAGAAAATTGGCAATGTCTGCTGCATCACTGGATCTCTATTAAGTGAACACAGAACATATTTTAACTGCTTTCCCAGTTTTACTTATGATGTGCCTCCTTCGAACCTATGCATTCTTAACAGGGCAACATCACTCCCAAGGGGGTGAAATTGGTTCTTGGGAGGAGGCAAAAAAAAAAGTTGTATATGTATAAGACACAGATATATATATATATATAATATGTAACAGATTTACAGTATAACTGTGGCATTAAAATTTCATAGGAGAGCTTTTAGAGAAAACAAATCTCAAAAGGCTCTTTGGGTGGTAGTAGAAGGGATAATAAAAAAAAGGTGGAGAAACACCATTCTAACCTCAGACAGGAGCTTTCAGAAACATAACTTGAGGCCCAGTAAGGAAACACTAGTCTTTTGGCAAAACTTCTTGTTAGTATTCTATAGGCTACATAATGCGATAAATAGAAAAGGGCAGTAGTTTCCAATTGGCCTCACCATTCGTTTATTCAATGATTACTTTTCAGGACCTATTATGTAAAAAAAATACGCTGAGTGTTGCGGACACAGCCAAGAATGAAGCAGGAACCCCTGCCCCATGGGGCTCTCAGCCTGCTGTGGAAGGCCAACTTTGGACATTAGGTGCTACACAGATGCCAGACCACAAGGCCAAGTGTCCAAGGCATCTATACTCAGCTTCTGAATCTGGTTTGTCTTCACAACTTCCTTGTTAAGTGACCTGGGCAAATTATTACCCACTATGGGCCATGGTTTCCACCACCTGATACCAATTCTTAAATTTTAAATGCACATTTTTAAACCACCTAATACAGTATTTTTGTGGGTATCCACTAAGATAAGACCACATATATTATGATCATATGCCAGGTGCTTAAGAAAATGGTATTATTCATATTATTATCTGGTGGTTTTGTCTTATATGTTTTGGATGAATGCATGCTTCTATCCTATTTGAACTTGCTTACATTTGACCAATTTTATCAACTTACTATTTCCTTCTTTTCCCCTCAACTCATCCTGTTTTTTTTGTTTTGTTTTGTTTTGTTTTGTTTTTTCTGATGGCTCTGGGGCTAGATTTTTCAAATCAACTAGTGATACATATGGTTTGAAAGGCCCAAGGTCCAGAAAATCTAGGGCATGTGATCACATTATTTCATCTATTCGTTTAAAATGATCATTGATCACCCACTAGAGTAGCCAGCCTCTATTTTGAGTTAGGTGCTAAAGAGACTGGAAAGAATAAAATGGACCCAACTCCTGCAGTTAAAAAATGATGAACATTTGTAAGTGTAAAAAGATTAATAAAAGAAAGAGGAAATATGCTACAGAAACATTTGACGAAGATATCACCTGATAAGAGAAGTCTTTCCTGAATGGTCAAAGTAAGGAAAGAAAATTTTAAATAAATGGAAGGAGCTGTACACATCCATGAAATGAGAAAGAACAGAGAATGCTTGAAGAGTGTCCAGTAAGGAGGGCGCATAGACATACTAAAACTTCAGGCACAGGTCTCACTCTGATTGCTATCATGTTCCAACTCTTCCTGTCCTCCTTCCTATTTTTGTCTCATTAAAATCCCAAAGCTGCCCTGAAATGAGTTCACCAACTATGTTTCTCTCTCTCATGCACACACATTCCTAAGTTTCCTTGCCTCTCTTCAAATTTGCATATATTTTCTTAATTGTCACTATTGCTATCATATGGTCTACGCTTGCTACTCCAAGTATGGTTCATGGACCAGCATCTCCTGCATTACCTGGCTGCTTATTAGAATGTAGAATTTCAGGTCCCTCCTGAGATCACCCTCCATCCTCATCACACATACGGAATAAATCAGAATCTACATTTTAACAAGATCCTCATGTGATTTGCATGGTTATCAAAGTTGGAGAAGCCTTTATCTCATCCGCCTCCTTGGGTCTAAATAAAAGATAGGGGGTTGTACCTCACCCCCAGCTTTGTCATGGTCACCCTGACCACCTATTAGTTTGTTTTTTTTTTGTTTGTTTTTGTTTTTTTTTTTGAGACGGAGTTTCGCTCTTGTTGCCCAGGCTGGAGTGCAATGGCGCGATCTCGGCTCACTGCAACCTCCACCTCCTGGGTTCAAGCAATTCTCCTGCCTCAGCCTCCTGAGTAGCTGGGACTACAGGCACACGCCACCACGCCCAGCTAATTTCTGTATTTTTAGTAGAGACGGGGTTTCACCACATTGACCAGGATGGTCTCGATCTCTTGACCTCGTGATCCACCCGCCTCGGCCTCCCAAAGTGCTGGGATTACAGGCGTGAGCCACCGCGCCCGGCCTAGTTTTTTTTTTTTAATCATAGCACACATTCCTCTAAGAACTAGACAAGCTGATACTTTGATGAAATGTTTCCCCAGGGAAGATTCTAGTCTCCTGAGAAGTGGTGTGATGGTGTGGAACTGCCAAGAAAAGCATTTAGATGCCTTCCTATCTCATTTCCCAAACCTAAACACCACTTCTCTTTTACTTCATATTTCTTAGTTTTTCTTTTGGGCATTTAGACATTTAAGTTAACTTTCTTTCTCACTCTTCCTAAAAATGTTCTAGCTCCGCAGTGTTTCATATTAGGTGTGATATCTTGATTTCTGTTTTCTTAAATCAAGTCTTGAAATTGTTTTGTATGTTTTGTGTGTGTGAGAGAGAAAGAGATCTCCCAGATCTCTCAATCTTCTCAGCCATATGCTATAGTATGACCTAAAAATATTTTCCTAATAAATGGGAAGGGCCCTATTACTATTTAAATATATTTCTTTCTGTTTGGCTAAAGGGTCAAATGCCAGTAGTTTAACTTTCCCCTAGAGAAATCACCTCCATTACCTTCCTGCTGGAGTTTCAAAGACCTTACTTCCCTGCAGGATACAATAAATACATAGAGGATAATAAATCATAGGGATTTTCTGTTCAGAGATTGGAACCAACTCCCCTTCCTGACACTATTCCTATCTACTTGGCACTTCTATTATGGAAACTTCCTCTTCCCATAGCCGATATATTTGAATAAGTGACTGGTATCATTCCCCTATTTTCATGTACTCTCCTCCTTCCTTCATTGGTATTACATGCAGAACTGCCAGTGCCTCTGCAGCAAGCTTGTCCAAACCACGGCCTGCAGGACACATGTAGCTCAGGACAGTTTTGAATGTGGCCCAACACAAATTCATAAACTTTCTTAAACATAAGACTTTTTTTGCAAGTTTTTTTTTAGCTCATCAACTATCGTTAATATTAGTGTATTTTGTATGTGGCCCAAGACAATTATTTCAATACGGCCAGAAGATTGGACACCCCTGCTCTATCAACTATTCTCAAAGTTAGCCTTAATCAAAGGTCTTAAGCTTCTTGCTTCTTTATATGTAACAACTGGATTTGTTTAGATCTTTTTCTACTTTGTACCCAGGATTCACCTTCCAATTAAAATATCCTTATTCCATTGTGTCCTCTTTCACTGTGTTCCTTTGCAGTCTTCAATATGTGTTAGTGGTCTTCAGAACTCCTTCTTTGAATTTGCAACAAAGGGAAATTAGTTATTAGCAAAATGAACAATTGACATCTATAGATGCTGACTGGTACAGGCACTCTGCCATGCACTTTATATTTATTATCTCTCGTACACTTCATAATCCCTCAATTAGGGCAGTAGTGCCTAAAAGCACTAGCTTTGGAGTTTAGCTCCATAGATTAGAATTCTAGTTTATCACTTGCTATCTGTGAGAACTTGGTTGAAGCTAACGTTTCTGTATTTCAATTTCCTTAGCTATAAAATGAAGATAGTAATAGTACCTACCTCATAGGATTGTTTTAGTACATTGCTATACTTGAATGTCTGTCCGCTCCAAAAGTTATTCTGAAATTTAATTGCCATTTTAACAACATTAAGAGGCAAGACAAAGCTTTAAAAGGCAATTAGGCCATGAGGGCTCCACCCTTAGAATAAACTAATGCCATTATGGAGGGAGTGGGTTCACCTCCTTTCCTCCAACTGATACTTTCCACTATCCTATAAAGCATAAGAAGCCCTTCATAAGATACCAGCACTTTGAT
Source organism: Alouatta palliata (assembly GCA_004027835.1). Classification (NCBI taxonomy): domain Eukaryota; kingdom Metazoa; phylum Chordata; class Mammalia; order Primates; family Atelidae; genus Alouatta; species Alouatta palliata. The sequence goes on along the minus strand of PVKV010004006.1, from coordinate 39,096 downwards.
ATTGGACTTCCCAGCCTCCAGAACTGTGAGCCAATAAATTTCTGTTCATTATAAATTGCTAGTCTGGGGTATTCTATTACAGCAACACAAAACAGACTAAGAAACATTAAAGTCTATTACATGCAAAATGCTTGTAACAGGGCCTGGCCCAAGCAATTTCAATAAGTGTTACTATTACTATCCCCAGTTTACATATGAAAAAAACAAGGCACAATGAAGTTTGATAACTTGCTCAGCTTACCTAGATATTGGTTAATGGCATAGCAGGCAGTGTGGCTCTGTAATCTGCTGTGTCTAGAAGGAATTAAGGGACTAAACCATACAACTTCAAAGAGTCAGTGAAAGAATCCAACTGTGTAGCTAAGGCTAGACATTTAATGATGTGGCACAGGAAATACTAGGAGAGGATTTATACAACATCTGAACAACAGGAAGCCTCTTTATGAGCGCTTAACTCAGAAGTTATCTTCCTCCTACCAAAAACCAGAGAAATGTAAAAACTCTCCCACAGAGGGGCACAGAGGAGAACACGTTTTCAGAAGATATTTTAAAGTACAAAATTAGAAGAATGCTGCACACTCAGAAACCCTAATTTGCACAGATTTGTGCAGTATCAAACAGGAACAAAAATAGCTAAATCCACACAAATACACTTATGTAGTCAACACATATTTACGGAGTGCACACAGTGTGCCAGGTGCTGGTTAGTGGGGCTACAACAAGGTAACAAGTCTCTGCTTTGATGGAGCTGAAATTTAGGGTGCAATTAATTTAGAATTTGAGAAAGTGATGAGTTACGGTCAAAATATAAAAAGTTAATGTGATGTGATGAAATGTTTACTTTTTACATCTCATCAAAATATCAAAGTAGAGACAGAATTATCTGCAGTAAATGAGAATAGCTGTTCTGAACGAAGGAAGTAACTAATATCAGAAGGACCAATTTGAATTAGCATAAAATAAAAAAAAAAAAAAAATCAAGACACCACTGTAAGTCAGGACCTCCATGGAGAGGAGGATACAGAGAGAGCAGTGTAGAGACATTTCTCTACCGGGCGTGGTGACTCACACCTGTAATCCCAGCACTTTGGGAGGCAGAGGCAGGCGGATCACCTAAGGTCGGGAGTTTGAGATCAGCCTGACCAACATGGAGAAACCCCATCTCTACTAAAAGCACAAAAAATTAGCTGGACACGGTGGTGCATATCTGTAATTGCAGCTACTTGGGAGGCTGAGGCAGGAGAATCGCTTGAACCTGGGAGGTGGAGGATGAAGTGAGCCAAGATTGCTCCATTGCACTCCAGCCTGGGCAACAAGAGCAAAAAAACTGTCTCAAAAAAAAAAAAAATCCTCCTTGGTTACTCTTAATAAGGAATAACTTACTCTGGAGCTATAGCTGTACATGGGCCAGTGCTTAAGTTAATTGTTTAGTGCATTATATATAGGAATTTTCTCAAATACTTTTTCTTCTCAATTTATGAAATCTGGAATTAAAATATCCCCTATGGGTAGTATCTGATGGAACTTGAACAGGACAGTCCTAACTGATAGTTGTGGTTGCAATCAGAGTCTGGAAGAGGTAAATCCCAATAAGCAGCCTCTTCTATACAATGTTATCTGAGCAAAGACTTTGGCTCTGTCATCCATCAATCCCATTTTGTGACCTTCTCTTATGCAGTCTTTGGCCTGTGATTTGCACACAGGATATTAGAAACCCTGAAGCTTCCATGGTGCTATGAGACCCAAAAGTCAACTTAGCTTATTTCCAGCTCTCACGCAAGTCAGTCCACTTTCTGCTTCATAGCATGGATACTGTGTATCCATCCATTAAACCCCTGAAGTCAGAATTTTACCATGTAAATTATGTACATGCAACTTTTTAAAAATAAGAAGGTGAAGAAGAGGAGAAAAAGCAGCAGAAATAAAAACTATCACCACCTATGTTACTATCTGGAGAAAGTTGAAGACTCTTGCCAAACTGCTTCCTTCATCCTGATCCCCCTCTTCCTTATTTATTTTCATTGGCTTGTGACTCTGGTACTTCTGCAAAGGAACTGGAATGAATATTAACTTGGAAGATTATTGTCAAAGTCACCATGAAAAGATCGATGAATATTATAATATATTTACATCTTCTCATCTCTGTCTCCCTCTTTCTCCTCTCAACCACTACACACAAATGGACTCACATTTGGTATTGTTTAGATAGGTCGATAATTTTGCTAACTTTAGACCCAAACTAATAATACCACCTTCTAAAAAGTCCAAGGTAAGTGGTATTAATCATACAATGATTATACACTCCTACAGAGGACTGATTCAGTTACACTATGGGTAGATCCAACTGCATACATCCACAGTAATTTGACATTAGGAAACCAGGGAACAGCCAGTTTTGCGAGAAAAGATGTCAGAATAGAAGAAACAAACAGTTGCTGAGGGAAAAAAAAAAAAGTGACCTCTCAAGTCTCTCCCTAGGGATGTGAAAATTCCAAATGTGGTGTATTTCTCAGAGCATTTCGGAAAGAACAACTGATATCTAAACAATCTGAGTAAAATCTGTGCCCAATTATTTCTGTGGTTGGTTGTGGTTTGTTATGACATTTTCCAATCCACTTGCTATTTCATGAACCAACCAGACCCACTGCTTGCTGGATTTTCTGGAGTACCTTCCCCAGATGCTTCCTGCTTTCATTCAGACCATAATGGGAGACAAGTTTCTTGGGTCTGTCTAGGCACAGCTGTCCACAGCCACACTGAGACCATGCCACCTTCCTCAAGGACTTGTCATAAAGAGCTACGAGGCCAGCTTCTGTCCTGGCCTTTCATCTTACAGCAGCCTTTCTGGAATCGCATGGGCTTACTGTATCCTCACAGGTGGTCCATCAAATCCTGCTTCCTTGCTTTGATGTATGTCCCAAAAAGATCAAACAAGGATAACCTGCTATTGGTTTAAATGTCCCACAGCCACCCACCTTCTGGGATCTGCTTTTAGAATCTGCCTCCATTATTCTGGGAAGCAAAGGAAAAAACAGAAAGCCTTTTCTCCAGCTAGGTCTTTCCTCAAAACAGCATCAAGAGGAGGAAAAGTGATGTGGAGGTGGTATTTCTAGCCTTATTTCATAGATGAGAAGTTTCAGAATCAGAGCAGTAAGGAAAGACAACACAGCAAACTGCCCGAGAGCCTGGATTCTGAACTCAGTCACGACCAAGATCAAATTCTAGCTCCATCACCCTATTGCCGTGTAACACTCAGCAGGTTGTTCAAACTCTCTACCTCAGTTTTCCCATTTATAAAATAGACATTAATATTCCATTAAATGGTGATGAGGAAGAAAGGACGCCATGTATGTAAAGTACTGAACACATGCCTACCACATAGAAAAGGCTGATTAATGCTATTACAATTATTATGACTATTTTAAGTATTAAAAGACTTGCCCTGTCTCTCAGCTATTGCAAAGCTAGTGTGTTTCTGTAGCCATCAAAATGCTCTCAGTCATGCCACAATAACAAACACCCCCCCCAAATCTCAGAGGTTTATTATAAAGCATGTTTTCTTCTCTGCATCTATGAATTTCACTGTTTTAGATACTTCTACTCTATGACTCAGAGTCAGACGCAGCCTCCATGCTGCACCACTGCCTAGAGTTATACCTGAGGGAAAAAAGAATGGGTCAATCATAAATTGCCTTTTAAAACTTCTGCCCAGAAATGACATATGTCACTCCACTCATATTGCATTAGCCAAAGCAAGACCAGTACAAATGCTGTGGGGAGATATAATCTTCAAACTCGGAGGGAAACAGATTAGGCTAACAGTTACAGATCCACCACAATGGAAGGGCCAATTGAAGGTCTAATTCCATCATGCCACTTTACCCTTCTATAAATTCAAGTTTGAGATTTTCTGAAAAGTTAAATTTGTGATAATAAAATAGAAAATGTTTTTAAAAACTAGTAATCTTGCTCTTTTCCCGACTGTTACCTTTTTAATACATTTACAGAAATGTCATTTCACCGTCATGCAAAGAAGATGAATTAACCAGAGGCAGCAGCATACTGGTGTGCAGAAGACCAATAGTCCTCCTGGGTCCCATCCTGCACAGATGGTCGCCCTTTCTGCACACCACAGGCTGCAGGTGGTTACTGTCTTTGGCACATGTCAAAGGGGTAATTTTCTATTAAATTAGTCTTCCTTTCAGTAACTTGTGGTCCTCCCATAAAGGAGGACTGGTAAGACTATCATCAGCTCTATTCTTTGTTTTATTGTTTTATTTTTGCTTTTTTGCTTCCTGTGTGTGTTTGAATTCTTTACTTTGTGACTATTGTTGGTGCATAAAAAGTATATAATTAAAATGTGCAACTTGGTATTTTCATGTACACTGTGAAATGACTGCCACATTGGAGCTAATTAACATACCTATCACTTCTACATAGTTACCATTTTTGTACCCTTAAAACTGACATTATCCCCTCTCTAGCCTCTGGCAATCACCATCCTACTCCATGCATCTATGAATTTGACTATTTTAGATTCCACAAAGAGTTAAATCATGCAGTATTTTTCTGTCTTGCTTATTTTGCTTAGCATTTCCTCCAGCTCCATCCATGTTACTACACATGGCAGGATTCCCTTCTCTTGTAACACTGAGTAGCATTCCATTGTATTCTATCCATTATTGTGTGTGTGCCATATTTTCTTCCTCCATCTGTTGACAGACACATGGAAATCTGTTGTTTCCATGTCTTGGCTACTATGACTAATGCTGCAATGTACATAAAAGTGCAGAACATGGGAGCATAGATCTAATGATGCTGCTTTCAATTAGTTTGGATATATACCTAAAAGTAGGATTTCTAAATCAGATGAATATTTGAATATTTGAATATTCAAATATTCTCATCAATATTTTTTTATTCATGAGAAGTATGTATCAAGACACCCAATGGATCCCTAACATGTGATCTATACTGGGGAATGTTTCGTGCACTTGAAAAAAATGTGTATTCTACAATTCATTGGAAAGTTCTGTGTGTGAGTGTGTGTGTGTGTGTGTCTGTTAGGTCCATTTGGTCTGTAGTGTTGTTCAAGTTAGCTGTTGCCTTACTAATGGATATTGATGTCTCCTACTCTTATTGTTTCTGTTGTCAATTTCTCTCTTCAGATCTATCAGTATTTATTTTATATTAGGTGGTCTGATGTTGGGTGCATACAAACTTGTGATTGCTCTATCTTTATGTTGAATTGAACCTTTTATTATATAATGACCTCCTTTGTCTCTTGTCACAGTTTTTGATATAAAATCTATTTTGTATGATATAATTATAGCTACCCCTGCTCTCCTTGTTTATTATTTGCAGGTTTGGTTATCATTTGCTTGGAGTATCTTTTCCCAACTCTTCACTCTCAGTCTATTTGTGTCCTTATAGCTAAAGTGAGTCTTTATGACAGAATATGAATGCATTTTGTTGGTTTCCTTTTCTTAATCCATTCAGTCACTATAGGTCTTTTGATTGAGGACCTTAGTCTATTTACCTTAAAGTGATTATTGAGAGGTCAGGACTTACTATTGTTATTCTGTTCACAGTTCTTTGACTGTGTTGCGTTCTTTTTCTCCTATCTTCCTCTTTTCTTTGTTGTTCCTTGATTATTTTTTATAGTGGTTTGACTCATTTCTCCCTATATTTTGTGTACTTGCTATAGCTTTTCAATTTGTAGTTACTATGAGGCTTGTATAAATCTTGTAGCTATAACCATTTTAATTTGTTAACAACTTAAGTTCAATTGCATATAAAAATTGAATTTAACTTTCCTTTCCCCATTCTTGTTCTTGAAGTCAGTTCACACTTCCTTCTCTATTGTACATCTATTACCAAATTTTTATGGTTTTAGCTATTCTTAATACTTTGGTTTTTTAACTTTTATATTAGAATTATGGGTTATTTGTGCACCACGATTACAGTGTTACATTATTCTGTATTTGGCTATGTATTTGCCTCTGCCTATGACAATATACTTTCAAATGCTTTCACATTGCTATTTCATGTTTTCAATTCCATTTGAAGAATTTCTTTAAGCTTTTCTTTTAAGGCAGGTCCAGTATTGACAAAATTCTCCAGCTTTTGTTTGTTGTTTGTTTTGTTCATTTTAAAAGAGTATTTTTTACAAAGATACAGTATTTCTGTTTGGCAAAATACTATACTTACAAAAGATACAGTCTTTTTGTCAAACAAAAATACTATCTCTCCTTCATTTTAAAAGAATATCTTTACAAAGATACAGTATTTTTGTTTCCAGTACTTTGAATATATAATCCTACTCTCTCCCAGTCTGAAAGGTCCCTGTTGAGAAATCTGTCAAGAGTCTTATGCATATTCCTGTGTATGTGACTATTAGCTTTTCTCCTTCTACTTTCTAATTTTTTTGCCTTTGCTATTTGACAATTTAGTTATACTGTGTCTTGATGTAGGTCTCTTTATGTTTAACCTACACGGGGGTCCTATGGTTTTTTGAGACTGGATAGCTATCTCCCCAGATTTTAGAAGATTTATTTTAAAAAGCCCTTTCCTCCTTTCTTCTTTTGTAATGCATATATGCATTACAAAATGATGATTGATGGTGTCTCATAAATCCTATATGCTTTCTTCACTCCCTTTCTTTTTATCCTTCAAGTGGATAATTTCAAATGAGCTGTATTGGAGTTCACCAATTTTTTCTTCTGCTAGTGGTCTGCTGTTGAAGTTCTCTATTACATTTTTAATTCAGTCATTGCATTTTCTAGCTCCAGATTTCTGGAGTTTTTAAAATGCTTTCTCTTTTCAAAATTTCTTTTGTTCTTGTATTGTTTTCCTAATTTTTGTTAGATCATTTATCTGTGTTCTCTTATAGTTCATTAAGCTTCTTTAGAACAATTACTTTTTCATTCTTTGTCATGCAGCTTGTAGGTCTCCATTTCTTTGAAGTCAGCTACTGGACATTTATTGTGTACTCTTTGGTGGTGTCATATTTTCCTGATTCTTCATAATCCTTATAGCCTTGTATTTTACATGTCTGTGCATTTGAAGAAGCAGACACCTCCTCCAGACTATACAGACTGGTGGAAGAGAAAATGGTTTACTTGTGGCATACAGAATGTGTTTCTACCAAATCCATTTTTATTCTGTGGACTGAGGTGTAGACTAGTTGATCTGAGTCTCAACCCAGTCTTTCTACATCCTTCGCCTCAGCTTTAACCTCAAACAGTACATCCTGTTAATCTACCAATACCACTAGGTACTCAATGAACTGATCCTTGGTCATAAAGGTCACTAGCTGCTTGCTGAAGTAAAGACAGATAATGGGGGAAGCAGGTAGAAATGTGAAGTGGAAAAAAAGAAAAAAAAAATTGATTGCAAAGTTTTACTGAGTTTTATAAAACATAACTTAGAAGTAGGGAGCATTTTTACTTTGACACACACAGATATAGAAATTCTTTCAAAGCACAAAAGCTTCCAGACAAGTTTCTTTACAGAGATGGAGTAGGTTATCACCTGCACCAAATGTACTTAAGCACATGGGAATCTCACTACCATCTAGAATATTTTTCCATTCACTGAGTAACATCAGTAGTACCAAATTTTTCGCCTTGTGCCTTTAAAGTTGTGGCTAAAAAAATACAGAAATCAGACAACAGTGCCAATTTTTTTTCTTCCTAATAGTTTTGCCAAGAACTGACCCTGCATCTTTTTGGGTTCTAAGCCAGTTTTGTCAGTAAATGCTTGCCCCTGAACAAAACCTTATTGATGAGCCGATATAGTTTTCATATTCTACAGGTGAACAGTTACGTAGGGGGCAGGGCCAAAAGGCCAAATGACATGCTCAGGTTATTTAACATGGCAGAGAAAGAGCCGAGTCTACAATAGGGGTCTCCTGACATTAACTACAGACTATGACCTCCTTTGATCTTTCTGCAAAGTTCTATTTCCATAGGACTGATTCTGGTAGCATAGTAATGCATGAAGGACACTAGATAATAGTGTCTCTATCCCAGGTTTAGTACTGCAGGTTTAAATACCACACTGATAATGTCCTTCAAACTCAGTGCAGTATTTAAATGATCCTCAGTGAGTTAATTGCTAGGGTTGGAGCATGATGATCAGACTGGTAGGAGTTGTGTATGGTATGAAAAATTTATAACACAATGTAATATTTGCAAATTTTATAAACCTTTTTCTATATTACAAACTATGAAGGAAAACAACTAAATAGAATCCTCTTGGCTAGTGGAAGTATAGAGATTTTTTTCTTTTTCTTCTTAACAAGGGTAAGGAAAAAAAAAAAAAAAAAAAATCAAACCAACATCCAGTCTCCTCACTCAAGGGCCTATTAGGATTTTCAGTAGGACATGTTTTGAGTATTTATCAAAAGTGTGCATGGGTTGAAAACATCAGGCTGAGGCCTGGTTCTGATATGTCTAAGGTCATAGGTGGAATGTTCTTAAAGTTTCACTTTATTTATTGAGCAAATTAAACATTTTATTTATTAACCTCTCTATTTGGCTGACTGCATCCAAAATATGTAGAAAGAGTAGAACAATGTAAAACTATTTCCACCTTCAGAAAACAACCAGAAGCATTCAGGCTTTCCAGGGAAGCTCCGCAGAATCTTTTGTATATGTGAAAGCCTACAATAGTTTTATGAGTTCCACAATAGAATGAAATCTTTCAAAATTTCACCCTGGCTTTTAAGACTGTGATCTGGCTTTCTGACTTTGCTAACCAATCTCCCCCTTGCTCATTCTGTCTCACCCACACTTGCTTTCTATCACTCTATGTCTCCAAAGCCTCCTCTTCTCAAAGGCTTTGTTTTTGGTGTTCCCTATTCCTCTTCCCCATTTATTTATAATAGCATTGTATCCTAATTTAGGCATTGGCTTAAATATATTTTTCCAGAGAGGCCTTTTCTGACCAGCTAATCTATAATAGACTGCTCCAATCGCTTTTCTGTTTTATTTTCTTCAAACTGTTAGAACCAGTGAAATTACTTGTTTTGTTATGTGTTTATTTACTGTCCTCCCAGTAGGCTTCATGAGGACATGGATCTTTCCTTTTCAGTACAACAATTTATTTTCCTTTGGGTATATATCCAATAATGGGATTGCCGGGTTGAATGGTAGTTCTATTTTTAGTTCTTTGAGAAATCTCCAAACTGCTCTCCACAGGAGCTGAACTAATTTGCATCCCCACCAACAGCATACAAGTGTTTCCTTCTCTCTCCAAGTTTGCCAACATCTGTTATTTTTTGACTTTTTAACAAAAGCCATTCTGACTGGTGCAAGATGGTATCTCATTGTGATTTTGAGTCCCAGCACAGTTCCAGGCTCACAGCAGCCACGCATTAAATATGGATTGAAGAACTGACTCAGTAAGTCAGTTAACATGTCAGAAATTCCCGCTCCTTGTTTATCCACCCAGGAACACAAAAATACACAGTACATACCAGAGAGACCATGGGCCCAGGTATTGGTAGGTATCAGAAATTCCGTAATAAAAATAATAAAAGAGAGCATCTACTAACAGCCCATTCTCCGATGGGCTGTATACACATTCTCTAAGCCCCACTAAACTTTATGAGATGGGTATTTTTATTATTCGGTCCATTTTACAAAGAAGAAAACTGAGCTGGAAGAAGTTAAGCAGCTTGCTCTAAGTTACATAGCTAGTAGATAGCAAAGCTCAGGTTTGGACCCAGGCAGTCTGCCCTTTAGAACTATCTTTATGGTATTTCTTCATTTCGTTGAAACATTTCAGCACTTCATCCACCTACCCCAGTTTGGAAAAAAACTTGAGCTGAATTTGTTTCACTCTGAAGAAAGAACATTTTAGAAAATCCATTAAACCATTCTGGGGGACGTCATTCTTTTCTACTTTTTAATGCAATAAAAACAAATATGTATGTTACCTTGGCTGCTTGAAGTCTGGGATTATTTGAATTTTATCATGGAAGGCAAACATTTCTTAATTTTTATTTTTCACTGTGCTGATTACATCCTTTAATAGTAATTTGGATCCCTGTGTAAACAAACTCCTTACGACGTAAGAAAAAAAAAACTTGCTGTAAAGAAAAAAAAGGGAGAAGCAGAACAAGTTTTTCTTTCTTAACTGTAGGGTTCTGCTTTGATAACGCAAACCAAGCAGCCAACTTAAAAGTGGTCTGCACACCAGTTAGAAAGGTGATAAAAAAAATCTGGAGACAACAGATGCTAGAGAGGCTGTGGAGAGATAGGAACACTTACACAGTTGGTGTGAGTGTAAATTAGTTCAACCACTGTGGAAGACAGCATGGTGATTCCTCAAGGATCTAGAAATAGAAATTCCATTTGACCCAGCAATCTCATTACTGGGTATATACCCGGAGGATTATAAATCGTTCTATTATAAAGACACATGCACACGTATGTTCATCGTGGCACTGTTTACAACAGCAAAGACCTGGAACCAAACCAAATGCCCATCAATGAGAGACTGGACAAAGAAAATGTGGCACATACACACCATGGAATACTATACAGCCATAAAAAATGAGTTCATGTCTTTTGTAGGGACATGGATGAACCTGGAAACCATCATTCTCAGCAAACTGACACAACAGCAGAAAATCAAACACTGCATGTTCTCACTCACAGGTGGGTGATGAACAATAAGAACATGTGGTCACAGAGAGGGAAGCATCACATACTGGAGTCCACTGGGGGGGCTAGGGGAGAGACAGTGGGAGGGAGGGTGGGGAGGGTTAGCATGGGGAGAAATGTCATGTATAGGTGATGGGGGAATGGAGGCAGCAAACCACTTTGCCATGAATGTACCTACGCAACAGTCTTGCACGATCTGCACATGTACCCCAGAATCTAAAGCACAATTAAAAAAAAAAAAGTGGTCTGAAAACAAAAATCCTTGTAGATGAAGGGTCTATACTCTTCAGGCTTCTAAATCTTTTTCAAGACCTTGTTTTCCCTTCCTGGTAGATGAGTTATTTTATAAGTGGTAAAGGAGTCAAGAAGTAGGTAATTTGTTTCCTTTTTTATTTTAAAGAGTGTTACTGGTTGTGGCTGTGGAACATTTTCAAATTGGAATCTTCAGCCAAGCTTAATAAAATGCCAAGTTATGCCTGGGTGACATATACATAAAGCTTCCCCAATAGAGGAATCCAGCTGTCTCACAGTCTCTTCAGAGGGAGTTATTCTTCTAAGTGCTGAATTGAAGATCTGGGATATTGGATTTTCTGTTTATCAGGGCAAATAAAATTTTAGCCTTCTAATGAATATAAAGAAAATCCCTGGACTACATATTGTTCCTCTTTAAACAGGCAGTCCATGTGAAATGTCTTATTATTGTAAAATAAAGCAATATATACCCTGAGGCAACAAAAGTAGCATATATGCTTATATATTTCCCATAGCTTTGAAACCTTTTTCTATATAAATATAATTATTTTTAAAAAGCAAATAAAAACCATCTGTAGTGCACTATTAGACACAAGAAGAAGTCCAAAACAAATGACTGGAAGAATGGCCTAATCTTATTTGCTAGCCCATACAATAAGATAGTGGCTGAAATTCATTTCCAACCAGGATGATTTTTAGTAAACCCCAAATCCTGGTTAATCTCAACGGGACTCTCTTTAAAATGATCAGTCAGTCATAGGTACATGAAGTTCAGCTTGAAGATAGACAACTCCATATCCAAAAGTCATTGAGGATGTATGTATGCTTATCACATCTGTTTCCATAGTGACAAAGTGTTCAGGTGAAGACAGATACAGATGACGTCAGATGTGAAGACAAGATACAGAAGGGAGAAAGAAGGTGGAGGCAAGAATGGTGAGGGAATAAGGAAAAGAAAGATGAAAAGAGAAGTCCCATTTTGCCTTTGCCAGATGGCTCAAAAGCATTTTAGTTTAGGTTTTTGTTTTTTTGTTGTTTTTCTTCAGCAAAAGTTCCACAGCCTTTGGATTTAGAGCATTTGTGCTTGATAATCATATATTACTGAAAGATGATCTATGTAAAAGTTTTGGATTTATGGGTATAAGGAAACACATGCCATGCAATTTAGAAAACTACATATCCAGCTTTATATATTTCTTTCAGATTTAAAGTACCTCCACCATCTTCAAAATAGGATTTAAGTCATTCTCAGGCTGAGATCATCCTTTTATTTGTGAATAGGTCAGAGCCTTGGCCACAGCAAGTAGCTAAAAACCTGGATAATTGATCCGGTTCTTGTTGCCTGAATGAAGTTAATAAAGCTTCTGAGTCTAGACCCAGGGAAACATTACTGCCATTAAAATTGAAATAAAGTAGAGCACAGTGGCTCAAGCCTCCAATTCCAGCACTCTGGGAGGTCAAGGTGGATCACTTGAGTTCAGGAGTTCAAGACCAGCCTGGACAACATGGCAAAACCTTCTCTCTACTAAAATATACAAATTACCCAGCATGGTGGTGCACACCTGTAATCCCAGCCACTTGAGAGGCTGAGGTAGGAGAATCACCTGAACCCGGGAGGCAAAGGTTGCAGTGAGCTAAGATGACATCACTGTACTCCAGCCCAGACAACAGAGTAAGACTCTGTCTCCACAAACAAACAAAAAAACCTCAAACGAGTGTTTACAAAATGTGGTCCACAGAACTTTAGACCCAGGCGATGTTGATCAGTTTTCCAGGGAAAAAAGATTGCACGATTCATAAGTTTGAGAAACTTGGATTTCAACAAAATGCAAATCCAGTCCTATGACTCTCCACAAAATTGGTATTTTATCCCAAGTTTCCCAATCTTAGCCATTCCATGGGCTAATGTCCCATAGAATATACTTCAGGATACATTGGTCTATATCAATTCCTACTTCACCTCCTTCACAAAACAATCTCTATTTTCTTTTGGAGTAACCAGATGACTACTCCCCGTACCTACAAAGTGAGGAGACAAGTTTCATTTTATGTTAAGTTACATGATTTGAGGGGAAGCAAAGGTCTATTTTTTAAATTATTTTAACATTTGTATAACCCCCAAGTAGTAGGAGGGGCTGAAGTCATTGTCACTCTATCAGAAATAACACACCCTGGGAAGGCATTGTGGCTTAATATTGAAATTAACCAAGGCTCAAATCTGGGCTTTAGCAACTATTTGCTGTGTGGCCTTGGGGAGGGTCTGATCAGCTCTGAGCCTCTAATTTGTCTCTTTAACATGAGGGTGATGATACAAACCTCGTAACATTGTATGAGGTTTAAACGAAGTAGTGTGTGGGAAACCAACTTCCCTGGGGTTGGTTTCAGAGTTGATACACCATTAAAGTAAGTTGTTTTCCCTTTTCCTTCCTCCCTCCCCACCTCCTGCCTCCCTCCCCAATCCTGGGGTCCAAATATTTCAGGAAAACTGATAAAGTAAATAAACATTCTTCCTTAACTCTAAAATATCAACCTCGAGAAACTCTGGCATTCCAGTATGGGTGGAGCAGATACACCAGTTTGATTGCAATCACAAATGATGAAACTTCTAGACTCTTCCTCCCGAGACTATTCTGGAAAGGTCTCCTGTCAAAAAACACAGATCAATCTTGTCCCAAAGGTCAACATGTTTGTCACCTCCTGTCTAGACTATAGCAATGCTCGCAACCTGGACCTCCCACAAGGAACTGTTCGCTGACAGCAGATGACCCAGACGTGACAGCATGCCTGCTGGTTAGTCAGCCCGCAGCAAGCCCAGCACACCCAGGCGGATTCTCAGCCTTGGCTGCTGTTCGACGTCAAGTCCAATTTATGATCCGGGCTCTTGAATTAAATCACCAGGCAGTGATGAGCCCGGACTGCTGGAGACTTTTTCATTCCACACAGCCCGCTGATAACTTGTTGGACATGGAGGTATTGGGACACGATGCAGATATCTTTTCATTGAGGTCTGTTTTTAATTTAAATAACTGGACCCACGTGTGCTTCTAAGTTAACCATGTAGGTGTCGCAGGGCTAAGAAAAGTTTGCAAGCAGCCCTGCCTTCCCAGATCAGACACTGGGGTCCAGGACTTCTTAAAGGATTGAAGTAAACTGAGCACAAAGATTTTATTCAAAAGCCAAAAGCAGTTAAAATTAGCATTCTTGCCCTCATTCCACCCCTTTTCTCCAGGTCATTATTTTGAACTGCTTAGAATTCAAAATACACTTCTGCCTACAAGTCCAGAAGGTGTCACATTGAGATATTTTTCCAGCAGGGATGGTATCATCAACATTCTCTATCAGCTCCTTTGATGACCAATATTTCTAATGTGTTCATTAAAAAGTTACTGATAAGAAGCTGTGAGAAAGTGAGAAAGTACAATTATGTACCATAACCCCGCCCTGCAGGAGACAAGGGCTTCAGGCAGGCAGCCTCAGTCCAGTCAGCGGCACAGAGTGGGTTTCTTTGAAAAGATTTTTTTTTTTTTTTTTTTTTTTTTTTTTGCCAGAATTCAACTCCTATCATGAACTAAGCTAATCAATCTAGCTTTGTCTGGCCTTTTAAAGAGAGGAGGCTGATCTTAGGCTGATCTTTTCTACTACATGTCCATTTGCCGAAAATGCGTTTACTTTTATTTAGATGAACTTGGCTGCCAGCAACAGCAGTAAAAGAAGAGCAAATATGTGGAGAGTAAGAAAGACAGCCCAGCAGAATTGGGCAAGAGCATTAAAAAGTAGAAGAATGTTCTCTCCCAAAAAGTCAGAAATGATAGGGGGAGAGTGTATGTGCCTCTGTGTGTGTGTGTGTATGTGTGTGTGTGTGTGTATCAGAGAGACTGAGATTGTACCTTTATATTGAATTACTCAATCTGCCACTACCTTCTCTATCAGCATCAGCATGAAAACCTGAGAGAACATGGAATCATAAACCATGGAGATCCCATCCTCCAGCCACAAATTACACGAGCTTAGAGTGCTCAGAGGCAGCAGCAATGACAGTATTAAAGTGAGTTTCATAAATAAATTATGCTCCATTTCTATCTGTACAACTCCCTATAGCCTCCTTGATTCAAAACAGCTTCTCATAATCCTTTCATTTGCATTGTTCCTTTTCTTCCCATGAAATACCCTCCTGCAATTTGAGACAAGATGGAACTTGCTACATAAGAATCTTTGCAACTAAGATTTCATCTAAATGTACACATTCCCCATGGGATCAGATAAATTTACTATCGTTTTTCCGGGCACACAACTTTTTAACGTCAGGATTAACAAGAATTTACATATTAATGCCTAGAGGTTTTTTGTCCTCTCAATATTCCTCAGATAAAACCAAGGGGGTTAGAAGGTTTCCACACAGTTCTTTTTCCAAGCAGTCTGTCATTCTTGGTGTATCACCCACACTTTCCGAAAATGGCACAAAATCCAGCCAGACTCTTCCAAGAAAGGAATTATGTCACTCCTTAATCCTATGATGTTTCTGAAATAACCCAAACAAGTTTTCTTCCCACTGAAATAGGAGCACACCTTCAGTCCTCTCTACAGACCAGGCATAGGATCTTGAATCTCTTAACTTTATTCTGTATTGATATAATTACAGAAACAGATAATAGTGGTTTTCTTCTAGAAGAACGCTTCATACTCAGTGATACCTTCTCATTGTGGTTCACATGCTTTAAACTATTGTCTATTCAATGTATCTGTATCTTTCACCATTCCCTTCCCCCGTGGCTTTCTTTCCTAACTGCTAGTTAGTTCTGAGGCAGAGCACTGGACCAATGGCATCAGAAGGAACAGAAAAGAGAAATTAAGAGTAGCAATCCACTTAGGCAATCATCTTAATACCAAGAGGCAAGTCAGGCTGTATGAAAAAGTATAAAGCATATGTCTACCACATATAAACCTTAGATCTTTATCCTCGGGTTTCTCACACTTAGATGAGCCTTTAGAGAGCCTAAGGAAGGAGAATCACTTCATAACATGATTTGCAAAATACCTTTTTCTTCTCTCTCTCTGTGTGTGTGTGTGTGTGTGTGTGTGTGTGTGTGTGTGTGTGTTTTGGCTTTATATGAGGTAAAAAAAATAAGAGATCTAAACACCCAAACTGATAGTACTACAAAGTGACATGTGAAGATTTCTAGAACATTTTAAATTCTGAAACAAGTAAGCAAATAATTTTGTTTATCAGAAGACTCAAGATACAATTAAAAGTTTTTGCAGGACTAGACTAGAAACACAGAGAAATACTAAGTAGTGTGAATTTGTATTATTAGGATTTAATAATGGAAGTGTAAAAAGAAATTTTAAATGAATGTGCAAAGGGAAATAATGCATTAAAGAGATTAATGTTGATGGGGGATATAAACTTAAGATAATTTTTGACTTTTTTTCCGTGCAATTTACTATACTAAAATATTTAGTAATTCAGCAAGTATTTATTGAGTACCTGCTATATACAAATCCCTAAATAAAATATTGTGAAGGACGACACACACCAAAAAAAATGAGTAAAATATACTTCATAAATACAGAGAACTTAATATGCAGTTGAGGAGATTAGACAAAAAAAAAGTTGTAAAATATATATATTTACATGTTTCCTTATATATATGTATATATGTTTCCATCTGATATTCAAAATAACTGTGCAACTTGTAAAGAAGTGTTCATTTTTATTTAATGTGAGAGAAAATTGAGGCAAAATCATTTGCACTAAAATCACACAAAAGTAATAAAAGGCTCAACCCAGACTCAACCCTAAGTTAGCTGACACCAAATGCACTAGAATTTGTTGCCTCTGCACGCCAAAGTAAAACACCACAAGTGCCAAAAGGAAGGGATATGCAGTGTTATTGGCATTCCTTCTTGCTGAGGAGATCAGAACAGATTTCATGGAGGTATTTGATCTGAGCCTTGAAGGAAGGAAGGCAGCATTTTGACAGGCAGCAATGGGCATAGAGGAAATTGTACAGTGAGAGAAATCATTTAAAGAGAGCAAAAAGTAAGCCGTTAGGAACTAAAGCATACTTAAGGAACAGTGACTAATCCAGTGTGCCTGGAAGGAGTACAAATTATATAAAGAGTAGTAGTGAGTGATAAGGCTGAAAATGTGGCCTGGAGTCAGGTCATGGAGTACCCTGAAAGTCTCACAAAGTAATATGCAAATTTTTGTCTGCTAATGGAGAATTGCTGAAGGTGTTTGAATAATGATATAATCAGAATCAAGCTTTGAAAAGATTAATCTGGCAGTAAGACGTAGAATACTTTGGAAGAAACTGAGGAGTTATGAGGCCAGGGTAATAACACAGATAAGAAATAATAAGGGTCAGATCTATAATAGTGAGAGTAAAAATGGGAAGAAAATAAGAGATAGATGTGAGCAATGTTGAAAATGTAGAACCAAAAGATCTCTTCCACTAATTATATTAAGAAACATAGGGAAAGAAGGAAATTAGTCTGAGTAATTACAAAGGTAATATAACTATTTAAAATAAAAATAAACAAACCAGAAGAACACTTGTAGATAGCGAGTTCAGATTTCACTGTGTCCAGTGCTTGGAGATACTTGTCACGAAAACATGTAGCTGTAGGACCTGTCCTCCCTGCTGCATCCTGACCCCTATATGCACATCCAGAAGCCATGGTCATTGAAGAACTTAAGCTTTATAAGTCGCCAGGTGTTTGTCTAATAAATAAAGCAAACCATTAAGAATTATGTGGTCAAAAATGGGGTCATTACTTATTTCAAGGAAAGGCATGTGTTAGGGCAATACTAGCTGCTATGAATAGAAAACCTATCCAATTTCAGCAGTCTAGCATTATAGAACTTATTTTTTCACTCATTTGAGTCTAGTTGCCACTGGCAGGAGAAGGGGGAACTCCATGTAGTCATTCAGGAACCCAGGATTATGAAAATGCTTTCATTTTGGCTTCCAATGTCATCCTAGTATTATCGCCCATTTGGTGGGAAACGAGAGAATGAAAAATTTTATAGAAGGGTTCTAGGTACCAAGCCTAAAAATGATGTAGATCACTTTTACCCACATTTCTTTGGCCAGAATTCAGTCACATTGCTATAACTTAACTATAAGAGAGGCTTAGAAATATGGAAATAACTATGAGGCCAAGAAGATAAGGAAATAATTTTGTTAAACAGATAGCTGGCCTCTACCATTAGGTCACAATTTCAAAGGCAAAGTGTAGGGGCTAAGGATAAACAAAAGAACCACAGTCTTCTCTATGTAAACACAAGTTACTATTGCCATTGTGGGAAGAAGTGGTCTAACAGAGTACGGAGCATTTGAAAAAATAAGTTTTCTTTATCTTAAAACTTGGGTTGTGGAAGTGTGTGTGTGTGTGTGTGTGTGTGTGTGTGTGTGTGTTAGACCACCCTGCTCATGCCTTTTTCCACAATGTTTATTTTCACTATTAGGGTGAGTGTTGTTCCAGACATGAAAACCCAGACTTAGGAAATGCACCACTGGGAGGTATTGCATCCCACAAAGAGTCCAGTGACGTAAGAGAATGAAACCTAGTTAAGATGAGGCAAAGCCCCAGTGGACAGAAGGTAAGGTTTTCCAAAAAGAGACTGGAGATTTGTACCTTGCAAGTTTACCAAATTTCCCTGAAGACAGACAAGAACATGGGCACCAAAGAGCAAGTTAAGGAACTGTTTTTATGAAGTTAGCTCTTACAAATGGTTAACTTCTTAGGTGAGTTTTTTCTTAACTATGGAAAAAATTGTATTAAAAATGCAATTTTAAAGTCATATATTACAAAGCCCCATTTTTTTTTTTCACAATCCTTCTATAAAGTTTTCAGACTTTGTGTGGTGCAGAGAGGCAAGCTGGAGACGTCCTAATGAGACACCAGGTCTGCTCACAGCATGGCCCAGTCTGCATCCATAGACTGGGCTGCTACCAGTTGTCTCCACAGTGAGGAGTGGCTCATAGCCCAGTGGAGAGCAGGGGTTGCTGGCCATTGCAGCAGCAGTGGTCAAGCAGATGACTCAGAGTTAGCCACAGGACATGCTCCCCAACTGCCCCCTACTAAGGCGATCCTTAGCCAAAGGCAAAATGTTGATATTGGGTCAAAGTTTGTTATAAAGGGAGTTACAAATTTTAGTAAGAGCTCAAATTTACAGATAAAGATTCCAATATCTCCAGCTTTATTATGATATAATCAGGGGAATGTAGAAAAAGGACAAAGGAATGTGTTCAGAGGAGATACAAAAGATCACTGGATACTGTTGGTGTCCTTCCCAGATGTCCTCAGTTCTCAATTACAAACAGCCTGCACCTTTGACTCTCTTCAGAGGACTGACTCAAGATTATTGGAGCTGTTTTTCCCATGTTCAAAAAGCTGGAAGGGCCTAGGAGGTTTATGACCCCACACCCACCTCCTCAGAGTGACCCTTAGCCAATCACTATCTGTCCGGTATGGACATGTGAAAGCTCAACCCGCTGTTCTGCATGGGGACGGACTGTGTGGCAGAGAGGGGGATCACCTGAAGCTGAGACATCACCTAAGATGACACCTCTGCTTGGCTTGTTCCTGCCTAGCCTTTTACTGGTTGATTTTTCTTGAGTGTACTTCCTCAAATTATAGGCTTCCGAATTCTCATCTCCAGTTTTGTTTCTGGTGAACCCCAACTAAGACACGCATAATAAGGATGCCACTACGATCACCTCACAGAAAGATACGTTGGAAGTTTACCAAATTTTCCTGAAGATTTGTACCTTGGAAGTTTACCAAATTTCCTTGAAGACAGACAAGAATGTGGGCACCAAAGAGCAAGTTAAGTAACTATTTTTATGAAGAAAGGTGGTGGTAGTAGGATTTAATGTTTTTGATTTATTAAGAAAGATAAGCACTGTAAAAGGATTGCTAGATTTGGCATTGAGGGATTATTATTGATTCCAGTTACCCCACTAGTCATACAAATTGACAAGGGAAGGAGTAACCTACGTAAATCCCCATGTCCTGGTTATCAACTGTCAATCATCCTTTCCCAAAAACCACATGTCCCCATATTGCTGCTAAATCCATAAACAAAAAATAGAGGTAGAAGGAATTTTAAATTCTTGTAGGAAGACACAAGGTATATTCAGTGGCTTCATGGTGTCTAAATCAGATGCATATTAGACTTTGTGCAGTCTAAATCAGATGCATGTTAGATGGCACCAGGACTGACTTGGTGGAAAGGTGGGTACCTGGGATTTCCATTCATCCTAATGCACAGTATCATAGGCAAACTCCAGCAGTAGAATAAGTGAAGGCTTAGAACTGAAAGGAATCTCAGAGAAGTGCCATTCTATTCCCATAGTTATTATAAGAGTCCATCACAATAAATCCCTTGGCTTTTAAAAGCTGAATTATCACACAAGTTCAAGTCTTTGACCCTTCCCCCCCACCCCAATTATCTTTCCAGTATACCACACAGCCTTTCAAGTTCTTATTATTGCTAATAAGAGTATTACTATCAGGTACTTGGCTAAGTTCTTCACATTCAAAGTTTCACTTAATATTCCCGGTGATCTGTAAGATAGATGTCTTTATTCCCATTTTACAGAAGAGGACATGAACTTAGAAGAGATCCTCTTAATTGAATTCTCTAGCTCACTGTGGCCTAGAACCTCAAAGATAAAACCCGATTTCAAAGCCCATGTTCTTCTCACCATGTTAACTACCTGCTCTCATTTATTCATTGAGGGTTGAAAGTCCTTTGCCCTCTAACTTGGACACTAATTACTAGACCATGTCCTGTAATAATTATAGAACTGTATAGTCACGTAATCTTCCACCATACCCTTCCCTCTATAGGAGATAGATAGGTCCAGTCCAGGTCCAGTCCATATCAGAGTCACTTCGGAATTTTGCTTGGCTCATGCAGCTTTGGGGTCAAATTTTTTCTTCCCTTTCTGTTGGAAAGACATGTTTGAAGCTTCTTTGTCACCTCATTATAGGATGCTTCTACCAGAAAGGGTCATCTAACAGCATTCTTTCCACAAGAACAAAGACAGAAATCACTGAGGCACTGAGGTACAGGGAAGAACATTGGGCAAAGAGCTAGGACATCTAAATATTAGTCCCAGAAAAAGGATGGCGCTTTCAGCAGCAAATATCCTGGACTTGAATGTCAAAGTGAATGATGGCTCCTTTAGGAGAATCGCCTCAGTGAACATCACGATTGTCAAATAAAATAATTGCTCAAATTATTATTGAAAATCCTCCTTTGAAATTGCCTCAGAGAAACAGCCCTATGGGATAAATTGTTTTTTCAGAATAAAGCCTGGTTCTTTATCCAAAATTAGTCAGTCCTAGCTTTTGCTCTTCAATGCGAGACCATGAACAAGAAAGCACACTCCTCCCCAGGCCTTGGTTTTGCCATCTGTATGATGGGAAAACAGTAATACCTGGAGGTGTGTGAATAAAATGAGATAATGCTTGTAAATGTGATTCTGAAACCGGAAAATTCTTCACTCAGATAAGACAGAGATGGAAAGTCAATCTTGACCACTTGAAATTGGGTAAAATATCTTGCTTTGTTCATCCCTAGCAAGATGGGATAAACAGTTTAAGAGGTTACGGTGACATTGACCATTCTTGCTTCTTTATTCCCAGAAATAAAAGCACCACATTCAAAAGTTACTCAATACACTAGTCATTACAAAAAAGTTCCCACCAACAGAAAACATGGCAGTGACACAGAGTGGTTTTCTTTCATTTTCTATTACTTTTTATGCCTTGAGAGAAGATCATTTTGAGTTTTTTTCCCCTAAAACAAACAGAAAACCTCTCAGTCTGAAAATCCATGGATTTCACTTTTCCGTGAATAGCATTTAACATGCACGATGAAGAATTTATGGCCCATGATGACAGTCTACTTCTTTGATAAGGGGTCTAAATATACTTTGCAAACACGTGGCCATGACCTCCCTGAGCTGATCGCTGGACATGTGAAGCAACGTGTGTGGGCCAGCTGTGGAATCTGGCTTGGCTCAAGTTTACAGTCACCGCCCTTCTCTAAAAATTCTTTAAATACTGAAGACTTATGTGTATGCAAAGGGTGCAGGGGGAGGAGGTGTAAGGAGTTGTTAGCAAAAGACCACAGATGAGCTCATGAAACTTGAGCAAGCTGCTGGGGGCATTCCACATGTGAGGTTTGGAGGCTGTTCCTTGGACTTCTGGAGATAGTAATGAGCTTTTTGGAAAGAACGATATTTTCAAATGAATTTAATTTTGGAGAGAGAGTTGTGTATGTTATGTAGGGAAAGGCCTTGTAATCCATATCACAGTGAAGGTCTATTGGTGAAAGTGCTTAAGACTGGCTGACTTGACTGCAGAACCCCCATTTAAGCATGAGCATTGTACACATACTCAGTTTACTATAAATCCAGGGATTTTCCAAGAACATGTGGTTCCTATGTGCCTGCTCATGCTTGACATGTGCATCTCAACTTTCTTGAAATCTTCATTTCATATGCACTTACACAATCCCAGGCAAAGGTAAAAGCAACATATAGAGTTGCTGATGTGGAATATCACCAACAACTTCCGAGTTTATATTCTAAATATGGCATGGTGTAAGGTAGCACTATAGAGTTCAGACAGAGTCAGCTGAAAGATCCATATTCCAATCTAGTCTAAATCTTTGACTCGGCTTTACCATCAAGGAAATATTTGCCTTAAGCTAAATCCTATTTTATGTAATTCTATTTTATTAACAATGTTGATTTCATGACAGAACATTAAAAATTTTGCTACTCATGTAAAATTTGCTCTGTGTCTCTAATAGAGAGAATATTCCCAGAATGAAAATGTTTTTTTAACAGAAAATCAGAAAGCTAAACATTGTACAAAACTATGCCTGTAATCTTTTTATGTATTTGTCCCATTGAACTGTATCTAAATTCATTAATTGAATTGAAATGGAAAAACACCATCTTGTGTTTTCTTTAATCATTATTCAAATAGAATAAATTATTTTAAAATACAAATTCTAGGAGTAAATAGCCCATAGTCTCTTTTATAGTTTTGTAAGATTTTATTGCCTGAATGTTCTTGTTTTTTACCTAGAAAAAATAAAGTCTTACTTTGCAGAATGATAATCCAGTCCTATTAACTATTTGACCTTGGGTAAAGTTACTTCCTCCCACTCCATATTTGTTTTCTCATCTGCATATGAAAAGGTAGGCTAAGTGGTTTTATGTGCCCTTCTAGCCCTAAATGTTCTAGAATAATATGATTCCATAGTCCCACATCGTTCCATAAAAATGTTTTCATAGCACTTATATTTAGTTCTATATTGGTTTATAGTAAATAATTTTATTGTGTTCTAAGGGCCTGGAAGAATTAACGGAACACTTAGTTACTAATCTATGTCCTAAGTCTACAAGCACAGGGAAAAGTAATAAAACCATTTTTCAAACTTAATCCATTAGCATAATAGAGTCTATGTGGAAAGTCAAAAACAAGATGGAAGATATTAATATTATCCTTATTCCTAAGAGTTACAAAATGATGCATAGATGTTTAACAATTTGAATAAGTATTAACTCCAGCAGAATCCAGCCAGTAAAAGGGAAATATTATCGAGCATCTACAATGTTGTAGGCAGTATGTTAGTTTGTTTCACATATATTATCTCAGCAACTCTCCAGAGCAGGTGTTTTCATCTCCCTTTTTAAAGAAGAGATAACAAGATCAGAGAGATGTACTTTACTGCTACAAGTTACTCTAACAGATACTTTCAAGTATGGAATTGAAAGAGCAGCATTTGGCTACAAGTAACACAATATCTGACAGTGAACTTATCAAATAATATTTTTAAATAACAAGAAGTCTGGAATTAAGTAATTTAAGGATTTGTTCAATAGCTGGATGTGTAGGTCCACTTCTTTGTGATTCTTATCATGAGCACAGGATGGCTACAGGTCCAGATCACTTAGAGTGAAGCTGATAGAATAAATGGCCTAAAATTGCCAAAACTTAAAAGTTCCTGGGGAAACATTCACCACACGTCCCATAGTCTAATTTTATCCAAAAAGACAACTATGGAAGTCAAAAGTAAGTACACAATCATTTAGAAATATAGCCACCATGAGGTGATCCATTTATTTTCTTTTTTCTTTTTAGAGGTGATCCATTTAGAGTCATGAGTAAGCTACATATACTCAGTGAAAATCAGCTAAGATAAACAAATAAGATCCTCTTTTTCCCAAATGAAGCCTCTTTAAAGAAACAAATGAAGTTGTTGACATGATAGATACGCTCCGTCTTCAATGATGCACAGGTAAGATTTGCCAGCATCCACACTGGTAATAAATATTCATTCTATGAATTTGTGTTCATAGTTAAAAACAGCAAAGTTTATAGCAGTGCACCATGTCGTCCATGACTTGCCCTAACTTTATAAAGCTCTGGAGTTCCTCTTGCACATGTGTTTACAAGCCAACAGAACCCGGACACAAACACCCAGAACTGTAGTTCTAAGCCCTGTCCTGCCAGTACAAGATGCTGTATATTCCCATAACTAGCAAACAATAGCTTTAAGATGTCTTATGAAATAACTGCACATCTTTCTACAACATCTTCCTGCATTTGGTCTTCACCATTTCTTCTATTAAAACTTTTTTACCCTCTGTATTTTGTTAGTTCATTCTCTTATTCTAAAAAATTTCTCACCTGCTTGTAGTATCTATTTTAGAAGTTATAGACATATCAAATCTCTGGAATAGATATGTTTCTTTACATTCCAGTAAAGTGCTTTCCAGGTGTCCCTGAGAATTCACATTTCCAGCAGGTTTGTAGAATTAATGTTGGCACAATTCTACTAGCCTTTCTGTTTCATGTGGCTCAAGCAGATGATGCAGAATGCACATAGTATATAATTAGAAGAAGAATTTGGAGTGCAAAGAGGACAATTTCAAATAGACTCTCATATGGTCATTGTCTCCTTTTATAAGAGAAAAAAATTCCATGAACATATATATATTCACATATATATATTTATATTCAGGGTTTTCATCTCCCTTTTTAAAGATGACATAACCAAGATCAGAGAGATTGTGGTACTTACTGCTACAAGTTATTCTAACAGATACTTTCAAGTATGGAATTGAAAGAGTAGCATTTTGGCTACAAGTAACAGAGTATCTGACTGGCAGTGATCAGATAAAATTTTATTTATATATACACACATAATCCAAGGAAAAAACATCATCTATGATTACTGAATACATTTTGGTTTTCTAAAATTTTGATAGGCTTCTTCCTCTTAAAGCCCTGGAAAACAATAATAGAGGCTAATTATATATAACCTGCAGTTGATAACAATGCCCTCACTTTCAGGGCATTGTTATCAACTGCAGGTTATATATAATTTTATGGCTTTCTAGAATAACATCTGGCCACATTAATAGTTAGTACCACTTGAGAGGTGTGCAGCATGGTAAGCTAGAGCACTGAACTAGATGCACAAACTAGATAGAAGAGGAGGAAACCAAGGAGTGAAACCTTTCTCAGGGATGAATATAAGCCTGAGACTACACATCTGGTGGTAAGATTTGGGCATTGTGGACATTATGCCCCTGGATGTTTGATATGAGAGTTCAGCTACCTCCGATGCCACACCAGGCAGGCAGATCAAAAGCCTGCTGCCTTCACCAGCTGCCAAGCCTCCTGCAGCACATAAAGATATGCTTGGGGGCTCTAGTCTCAGACCTAACCCTGTTGGTGGGACCTTCCACAAACCACTTTCCTTCTGTAGGTCTGCTCCCTCCTCCCTAAAATGAGACAATTCTAATAATCAATATTAGAACATTCCTGAGAGCACTTCCAATCCTGAACTACTATAGCTGAGCATATGTGCTCTAACTCCAGCCAGTTCACCTACAAAAGGGAGAGGAGAAAGAATAAACCTGACCATTTATTTTCATACATTTGCTCCACTGAATTACCATTATAATTTCTTTGAACCTCATTCATGTAAGAGTCACCTATATGTGAGACAGGATAGGGGTTTTCCTTTCACGTGACCCCTTCTTTCCCCATTTCCTCTACCACCCCGACATTCATGCTCTTTCCCTCAAAGCGGGTCTTTGAGGAAAGCAAAAAAGCATCTGATTATGAAAGTTATGCCCAAATTGCTGGTTAATATTACAGTCACAAGACACTTTTTCTTATAAATGGGAAACCACACAACATATTTCCATCCTTCACCTGAAGCCTAAGGAATTCTTACCTTCCCTCCAACTCCGAGTTCTCAACTCAAGGAATCTTTAATTTCACCCAAGGCCATAAAAAACACTTAGCAGTTCTGTTCAAGTCCAAACATTTAATAAGTAGTTTCAGCCTAACAACTTAGAGTCATTTGGAAAAATACTATGCATAAATTGAAAGAAAAAATAGTTGAAATTTACTCTGAAGGGTAGGCTCACCATGATCGCTTAGCGATGGGATATGTGTGCCTATTGAGCACTGTGCAAGTTCTCAACTTTGGAATGAGGTTGGGCATAGCCACTCTCATTTCCATTACATGTTGACTTTTGAGGGTGCTGACTATCATAGAACTCTCAAATGCCCAATTTTGCTACGATGTGACTTCACTTAATGCATCATAACACTGTGATATTAAAACAGTCATTCACATGATGTTCAACAGAAGTTGTCCTGTTTTCCTCAAAAATTTAAAACTTTCATTGAAATAGTGCCACTGAATTTGCTGCTGCTGTCCCAGAGTACCTGGGGACAGAGCTCAGGAACTACAGCTGTAGCTCCTGGGGCAGAAAATAGTTGAAATTTTAACTAATTTTGTTCTCATTCCCTGGGTGCCAGAAAACCAAGAGGAGAAAAGATGAGTAAAAATATGGACATACCATAAAGTTAGCAAAGAGAGGGACAGAGAGGAGGGACCCTTAGTGGTCCATCTGGCCATGGACTAATGGACTGGTAGTTGACTCAATGGGAAAGTAAAGTGAAATACCCCACCTTCCTATGGACAGAAGTGTATCTGCCTCTTTCACTAAATTAAGACCAAGAAAATGATCTAATTCATTTCAATATTCTTCCGCATGCCTAATTGAACGCACACTGTTGTATTGAATTTCCTTACCCAGAACACTGAATTTAAATCTAATTGAAGCAGAATGTGCTAATTTGTTCTGATTTATTTTACATCTCTGACGTTAGAGCTTCTTATAATTCAGTACACAGATTAATAGAGAGTCAGAAGGGTTTGCTACTGTTCTGCTCTTGGGACCCCTCCATGTTCCTGCTAGAAGGCTGAGATGAGGATTGGATTTTTGGTTTATTTTGTGTTTCAGACTAAGTACCTAAAGGAAAAACATGTCTGTCAATGAGTGAAGTCCATAACTATATTTCCACTGATTTTACCTTAAAAATGACATTGGAGACAGTCGATTTTTCTCCCATGTGAGCTACAGTATTTTCTCCAGGGTTTTCTGGAGAAAATTTTTCTCTACAGGGTTTTCTCTCATGTGAGCTACAGTATATGATGAAACTGCTCCCTAATTTCTGTTAGCCTTTGATTTACTAAGGTAATGTAACTGTCCAGTATGGCTGTATCATCTTTTGCCAGAAAAACATAACAAAATTATTGTTATCCCAGGAAATCAAAAGAATGTGGGTTATTTAAAATAATTTTGGTGGTAAAATGTACAGAATAGGAATGAAATGATAGAGTATGGAATGTAATAACTGATTTACATTCCCTCTGAAATTGCAAACTACTACTGTTTCGATTTACAAGTTCTTCAGAAGGTATTAGTTTTTTGTTTGGTTGGTTTTTTTCTTTTAATCCAGCTACATCATTTTGTTCAGAGTTTGTCATACTTTGCACTTATCCCTCTCACCTTTCATCAGAAAATTGCAGAGCCACTGATGGCCTGTGTGACCAGATTCTTCCCCAGTGTTGCACCAAATGTGCAAACCCCCTGTTAAAGATCCAAGAGATAAAGAAATATGTGTAATTGCCTGATGGGTTCTTCCTGCCCACTGCAGACAAAACTAATTCACTGAGACCATGGCATTGCAAAAAAGAAAGAGTTTAATTGACATGAGGCTGGCCGTGCCACGTGGGAGATGAAGTTATTACTCAAATCAATCTCTCTGAAAATTCCCAGACTAGGGTTTTTCAAGGATAGTTTGATGGGCATGAGGCAAGGAAATGGGTGGTGCTGATTGGCTGGAGATGTAATCATAGGGGTGGGAAATGGTCTTCATGCACAAAGTCCACTTCTGGATGGAGACCACAGAGAAATCACTGGTCCAGGTAAGTCAGAAATACAAAAGTGTAAACAAACAACATTTCAAAAGGTAGATCTTAGGTTCTACAATAGTGAATTGAGGAAGCTGAAAATCTTGCTACCTCCCGAATAATGGCTGGTAATCATTTAACTACACCTATGTCTTAGCAGAATTCAGACCCCTCTCATCCTAAACTGGTGGACTTTCATTAGTTTTATAAAGGCAGTTTTGTTTTGGGGAAGCGTTATTACCATTTAAACTATAAACTAAGTTTCTCTCAAAGTTAGCTTGGGCCACGCTCAGGAATGACCAAAGGCAGTTTGGAGGTTAAAGGCAAGATGAGAATTGGCTAGAGCAGATCTCTTTCACTATCATCGTTTTCTCACTGTTGTCATTTCTGCAAAGGTGGTTTCATGCAGAACACTAGAACCCACAATCAAAACAATGCTACTGGGAAGGCTCCCTGACAGCGTACTTACTTTACAAGAAAAGAGGAAATGAGGTATCAACTATCTCAGATATCAAGGAAAATGGGCCCTTAACATGCACCGAGAAATGTGTTTCAGGTTTTATAAACATTATCTCACCCACATTTAAAAGGAGATTCTAAGGTTGTCAAGGTTAATACAACTCACCCTTGATCAGCTACAGGGCAAAACCAAAATTGAAGACCTTGTGTAATTAACCATCACGCCAACACACATTCACCACACAAAGCTGAGCTATTGGCAGTTCAAATCTGTGGAGAAACAGTACTGAGTTCGAGTGAGAAGGCAAAGGCCCTAAGTTCCCTTTTCGACTTGAAGCCAAGAAAATCCTTTTAGCATCACCCTACCTATGGCTAGAGACCTATGGCCCTTAACAGAAGGTATATCAATGCCATAACAAAACAGCATCTTAGAGCTAATGAGACTTTGGTCTCCTCACATAATATGAGCTGACTGGAAATGCATTGCAAATTGAGCATCCCTTCCTCTTTCCATAAATTTGGTCCACCTTGTCATTTCCATTACAAGCACACATCTCTTCTTTCCTTACTTTCAAGATTTATAAAGTTGACCTTGTTAACCATTTTCCATGGCCAAAATTTGAAAACAGTAATAAAATACGAAGTTTATCAGGCCAATCATGTAGAACTAAAAATATTAGAAGTTGGAAAAAGCAGCTACGATTCTTCAAAATGTGTTTTAAACAAAACAGTCCTGCATGTGAAATTCACAGATTTTCTTTTTCAAGTATTAAATCTTTTCTGGTTTTTTGGTATTTTGCTTTTTTTCTTAAGGCAGAACCCGGCAACTTCCACCTCCCAGTTTCAAGCATTTCTCCTGCCTCAACTTCCTGAGTAGTTGGGACTACAGGTGCATACCACCAAACCCAGCTAATTTTTATATTTTTTAGTAGAGACGGGGTTTCACCTTGTTGGCTAGGCTGGTCTTGAACTCCTGAATTGAAGTAATCTGCCCTTCTCGACCTCTCAAAGTGCTGGGATTACAGGTGTGAGCCCCCACACCTGGTCTTCAAGCATTAAATGTTTAATGAGAGATGTCGGGGCCATAGGCTGTTGGTCCCCTAAAGAGTCACTAAGAATGACTGACATGAGGCAGATTGATTAATAAAAGTAAAGGCATACAAATTTATTTAATGTGTATACATCAGATACAGAAACTTATATACCATCTTGAGGTTACAAAAAGAATGGGGGATAAGATTCTGGTAGAGCAGGTTATGGGAGAGGGCAGAGGAGGTTTGGCTAGCAAAGGTGGCCTTGTTGTATGGATGAAGCCTCCCTCAAAGAGAACAGATGGAAAAGTTTCTTTTAAAGTTGTCTGACTCTCAACCTCTCTTGGATCTGGTGAAAGGAATTAGGAAGGAGAGGGAGCATGCTGCATTAATGCAGGTTCTCTACAGATGCAAAATTTCCCCACTTAAGACAGCTTTGCAAGGCCACTTCTGCTTGCTGGCCAAGAAGCAACCATTTAAAAATATATATCAAAGAAATATATTTTGGGGTACAATATTTTAATTTTCTTCAGTGAGCAACAACTAAGCAGAGTACAGTTATCACAGGAAAGTTTTATATGAACCTTTAAGGCTCCAAAGGAGATGTTTGCTAATTTTAATACAACCCCTAAAATCAAAGTCTACATTTAGCTACTGTCTCAGGTCAAGGTTCTCTAGAAGCAGAACCAGACAGAGATTTAGGTACCAGAGGTTTGCTGAGGATATATTCTTCAATAAAAACTTACAGAAGAGCGAGGAAAACAAAATAGAGAAGAGAAAACAGGTTTGGCCTCATTCAGAGGTGGGAGGAAAGGGGCTAGTCAGGGAGGGGGACTCCTCTGGCCTGCAGTAATCCCACCCAGCCGTCCTTTCTGTAGGTAATGGGCTAGACTTTGGTATGCTCCTATTGCCACAGGCATTCAAACCAGACTGACTCCATCTTGAATAGAAGCTGGGTAAAATAAGGCTGAGACCTACTGGGCAGCATTCCCAGGAGGTTAGGCACTCTTAGTCACAGGATGAAACAGGAGGTCAGTACAAGATACAGGTCACAAAGACCCTGCTGAGAAAACAGGAAAACGGAAAGAAGCCAAGACAAAGATGGCAATGAAAGTGACCAAAGGTCATTATACATTAATACATTAGCATGCTAAAAGACACTTCCATTGAGGGACTATGTTAAGGAAAAAAAATTCTCTACCTGGGTCCATGAGGGGAGTGGTTTCAAAGGATAGAGTTTCCCAGAGCCACACCTCCATCCACACCCTCATCCAGAAATGAAAAGTTCTTTGTCTGACTTTCCCATGCGCGGGCTAGGTACAGAAATCCAGATGAGCTTCTTTGTTCAAAAGGCCCGCCAAGGACGATCCGAGATGGCCAAATAGGAACAGCTCTGGAGTGCAATTCCCAGCAAGAACATAGAGGGTCAGTGATCACCATATTTCCAAATGAATTTTTACTGCCCACAGACCAGGAGATTCCCAAATGGAAAAGTGCCACTAGTCTCCAGCATGGGTGTTTCAGCCAGTATAGCAGGTCTCTGCACCAAAACTCACATAAATCTGGGCACCATTTCAACTGGCACCTGGAACACCTGGGAGACAGTCACCCATTCAACTGAAAAAGACAGAGCTGAAATAGGGAGCCAGGTGACCTGGCTCAGTGGGTCCCACCCCACAAAGACCAGCAATCTGAGAAGCTCTGGATTGGGAGTTTCACAGCAAGCACAACTGGACCCAGGATGGTCTAGCTCCGTGGGGGAAAGGGCATCCACCATTACTGAGGCAGTCCACAACTACCAAGGCATTCTGCCATTACCGAGGCAGTCCACCATTACTGAAGCAGACTGCCATTACTGAGGCAGTTCTAACTATACCTCTATAAACAAAACCACAAGGAAGTTCACACAGCAGCTAGGCAGAGCCCACGGCAGCTCAGCAACACCTCTGCTAGCAGACGGTGACTAGGCTACCTCCTTGCTGGGCAGGGCAGCCCTGAAAAAAGGCAGCAGCACATCAGGAACTTGTAAATAAAGCCCCACCTTCCCAGGACAGAGCACCTGGGGAAAAAAGGCCATTATGAGCTCCACAGCAGCAGACTTAAATGTACCTGCCCAGCAGCTCTTAATGGAACAA
Organism: Alouatta palliata; assembly: GCA_004027835.1. Classification (NCBI taxonomy): domain Eukaryota; kingdom Metazoa; phylum Chordata; class Mammalia; order Primates; family Atelidae; genus Alouatta; species Alouatta palliata. Next base: position 7,229 of record PVKV010004006.1, on the reverse strand, counting down.
CAGAGCTCACAGATCAGCACTTGAACTCCTATAAGGGACAGACCATCTCCTCAAGCAGCTCCCCAACCCCCGTATATCCAGAGAGACACCTCATAAAGGAGAGCTCAGGCTGGCATCTGGCGGGTATCCTTCTGGGACAATGATAACAGAAGAAACTGGCAGCAACCCTTACCGTTCAGCAGCTGCTTCAGGTGATCCCCAGGCAAGCAGGGTATGGAGTGGACCTCCAGCAGTCCTAAAGCAGAGGATCCCAACTGTTAGAAGGAAAACTAAAAAACTGAAAGAAATAACTTCATCAACAACAAAAAGGATGTCCACTCAGAGACCCCATCCAAAAGGCACCAACTACGAAGACCACAGGTGGATAAATCCACAAAGATGGGAAGAAACTAGTGCAAAAAGGATGAAAACACCCAAAAACCAGAATGCCTCTCCTCCTCCAAGGGATCACAACTCCTCACCAGTAAGGGAACAAGGCTGGATGGAGAATGAGTCTGATGATTTGACAGAAATAGGCTTCAGCAAGTGGGTAATAACAAACTTCTTTGAGTTAAAAAAAAAAAAAATGTTCTAACCCAATGCAAATAAACTAAGAACCTTGAAAAAGGGTTTGACAAAATGCTAATCAGAATAATCAGCTTAGAAAATATAAATGAATTGATGGAGCTGAAAAACAACACCAGAACTTCACGAAGCATACACAAGTTTCAACCGCTGAATAAACCAAGCAAAAGAAAGAATATCAGAGATCGAAGACCAACTCAATGAAATAAAATGAGAAGGCAAGATGAGAGAAAAAACAGTGAAAAGAAATGAACAAAGCCTCCAAGAAATATGGGATTATGTGCAAAGACCTAATCTATGTTTCATTGGTGTACCTCAATGTGATGGTGAAAATGAATCCAAGCTGAAAACACTTCAGGATATCATCCAGGAAAACTTCCCCAACCTAGCAAGGCAGGCCACCAGTTAAGACCGGGGAACACAGAGAACACCACAAAGATATTTCTCAAGAAGAGCAACCCCAAGGCACATAATCAGATTCACCAGGGTTGAAATGAAGGAAAAAATGTTAAGAGCAGCCAGAGAGAAAGGTCTGGTTACCCACAAAGGGAAGCCCATCAGACTCACAGAAGATCTCTCAGCAGAAATCCTACAAGCCAGTAGAGGCTGGGGGCCAATATTCAACATCCTTAAAGACAAGAACTTTCAACCTAGAATTTCATATCCAGCCAAACAGCTTCATAAGCAGAGGAGAAATAAAATTTAGGGGAAATTAGAGAAAATAACTAAAGGTGGAAACACATGCGGCTAATTGAAGCTAGACATCTGTTTGTGGAAATGCATTTTGTAGATAATCTAAACCAAAATATTTTCCTTTACAAACAAGCAATTGCTCAGAGATTTCATCACCACCAGGCCTGCCTTACAAGAGCCCCTGAAAGAAGCACTAAACATAGAAAGGAACGACCAGTACCAGTCACTCCAAAAATGTACCAAATTCTAAAGACCTGGAACCAACCCAAATGCCCATCGATGATAGACTGGATGGGGAAAATGTGGCACATATACACCGTGGAATACTATGCAGCCATAAAAAATGAGTTCATGTCTTTTGTAGGGACATGGATGAACCTGGAAACCATCACTGTCAGTGAACAGACACAAGAACAGAAAAATCAAACACTGCATGTTCTCACTCATAGGCAGGGTTTGAACAATAAGAACACATGGACACAGGGAGGGGTGCATCACACACTGGGTCTGTTAGGGCTAGGGGAAGAACAGTAGGGGGAAGGGACAGTGGGAGGGAGGGTGGGGATAGTTAATGTGGGGAGAAATGTCAGGTATAGGTGATGGGGATGGAGGCAGCAAACCACCTTGCCATGTATGTACCTATGCAATGATCCTCTATGTTCTTCACATGTACCCCAGAACCTAAAGTGCAATCAAATATGTATTTTGTAAAAAGCCCATTGAAAGCTCTGGGAGGCGGTGGCTCTGTTGTGGACCAAGCAGGAAATCCAGTATCAGAGTTAAAGATCAAACACTCTAGAGGAAGCTTGAAAGAACTCCTCTCACTGGACGAGAACATGAATGAGAAGGGAGTAACTCCACAGTTAAAGTCCCGCTGCTCCTTCCCTATACAGATTCCTCCCTTGGTCCCCTCCCATGGCGGCATAGGAGATGTCTTTCTCTCTCTCTCTCTCTCTGACTAATAAATCGCTCTCTGCAAAACTCTTTGGGTCCATGATATTTGAACAGTAAGCTCACTGTGTCTCCAGGGCCCCTTTGCCCATTCCTAGGGTAAGAGAGGCTGAGGACCTCGGCACATCGGGGAACTGGGAGCATCTTCGGAATGCCCCCTTCTCCCTCCCCTGCTTACATCATCACTTCTACAAGTTTACAAATGCCATGACAGTATCAGGAAGCTTCTCTATATTGGCTAAAAAGGGGAAATTCCAGAAAATCCCCCATTCCTTTCTCATGAATAATTACCCTATTTCTTGTAAATAATCCACCCCTTGTTTAGCATATAATCAAGAAATAACCATAAAAATAGCCAACCATCAGCCGTCTGTGCTGTTCTGCTCTACCCATGGAGTAGCCATGGATTTGTTTCTTTACTTCTCTAATAAACTTGCTTCACTTTATGAATTTGCTCCAGACTCTTCCTTGTGTGAGGTCTAAGAACCCTGTCTTGGGGTCTGCATTGGGATCCCTTTCCAGCAACACTATCTGCCAATCTCTGAAAGGAAGAGGTGTTGGGGAGGTTGGTAACCTTCCAGGCATTTCCTCCAAGGCAGTCTTGTCAGCCAAGGTCAGTTTTCTGGAGAACTTAGCAGCTATGTGCTGTTAACTGCAGCACCTGAAACGGCAACAGGAAAAATCCATCTTCTACAGCATCCCAGTGAGTGGTTTCCTGGGAACTTGTCCCCACCTCACATCTACTGCATTAGGAACGCTGGCAGTGAAATCTATGATTTAACACACCCTCTAGGTGATTCTTATGTACTCTAAGTTTGAGAAGCACAGGATGGCAACTATCTTCCCACCAAATTTCACATAGCATACTGTTAGCTGATAGGCTTAAGTTAGTGCAAGTTGTGTTGAAACTAGGAACCCCCTGAAAAATATTTTGGTTTAGATTATCTACAAAATGCATTTCCACAAACAGATGTCTAGCTTCAATTAGCCGCATGTGTTTCCACCTTTAGTTATTTTCTCTAATTTCCCCTAAATTTCTGGACTCTACCCATGACTTGAGGGCTCTCAGCAATCTCTGCCCTGGAGTCTTTTTAGAAAAGCTTAATTAGTCTCACACAGTAATAGGGTCCTCAAGCTGTCCCCTGCCCCCAAAGGAGGAGTTTATAGCCCAATAAAGATGAGTTGCCTTATAGCCTCCTCTTTTCTGGAATAAAACCTATGAATATTAACTTGACATTTTGCAGTCATTTTGCTCGAAGATCTAATTCTCCTAAGCAAGGTTAAAAAAAAATAGGCATACTACAATCAAATGTCTTTGTTGGAAGAAATTATGACTTTAGACCATTAAGTTCATCATTTCACACTAGAGGATATGGAGGGGGAAGTGGTTTAAGATTTTTTTTAACAATTTTTTTTTTTACCTTTTTAGCATTAAAACATACATGTAAGTTTTATCTTAAACACTGAAAAATATTATAAATGTTATATGAAAGAATCTACTTTTTAGGGCTACTGATTTCTTTTACCATTGATACTTTCATTATGTATTATTTTAAATATAAAGGAAAGTCCAGAAGGTAACATAACTAACATTTGTATGTAGTCATCCCTCAGTATTTCTGGAGGAGGTTCCAGGCATCCACATACAGATGCCAAAATTCATGGATGCTCATTTCTGATATAAAATGGCATAGTAATTCTGTCCATTGGTCCCATTTCAGATGCTGCCGTAGCAGTAAGTAGGAACACGGTAGAAGATGCTTAGTAACAAGTTTCGCTTTTACATGTGACCAAGAAGTAACAGTGATGTTGAGGTCAGGATTTTCTGTCTCTCATCTTTCTCTTTTCCTATATCTGCCCCCTGTCCCTCAGAGGGATGAAGCCAGCTGAGAGATTGGACTGAAGGAAGGGGAGGGGGAAGGAGAGGATAACCAAAGATTGGTTAATGAACACAAAGGTATAGTTAAAGAGAGTAAGTTCTATTGTTCATAGCACTACAGAGTGACTACATTGTTGTTAATTATAGTCACTATAGTGAACTTTGTTCTCAGTACATGTTTGAAGTGATAAATATGCTCAATACTCCGACTTGATTACATATGAGGAACACATATCACACTGTACTCCATAAATATGCACAATTATGTGTCAATTTAGAAAAGCAAAAATTTACAGAAAAAATCATGTACTTTTAAATTATAAAATATGTGTATGTTTAAAATACATGGTGTGTGTGTATATATATATATATATATTTTTTTTTTTTTTTACAAATCTAGAATTTTTTTTAATGTACAAGATTTTTAAAGAGTATTCATCAAGAATGCAAGTTTCGAAGGATCAGGATCATCATGGAGGATGGGAGGCAGGACTAGATTGCAGCTTCAGACACAGCAGCATGCAGAGGCTCACACTGTAAATTTTAGCTTCAGATCAACTTCAAGAACAAACCAGCAATCTTGAGGGGACCCACGGACCCTCTGAAGGAAGCAGACTATTCCTGCAGGACCCAGTGGACACCCCAAATACTGTGAGTGCCCCAACTGAGGAAGTGGAAAAAAAGAGACCCTCCTCTCCCAAACACACACCCCTAATGGGGAAGATGAAGGTCTGTTTGTGGGAGAAGTTGAAGCTGAGTCCATTTAGAGAGCTCAGTAAAATACAGGGGTAGAGGAAGCAGCTGAAAGGCCCCAGGAGCTCACTAGGATCCCCAGCAGTGCATTCCGGCCTAGAACCACAGGAATCCATCGGGAGGGCAGCCAGAGGAGCAGGGGGTAAAACTCCACAGGGACAACAAAATCTCTAGCTGAACTTTGTAACAATTTGAACAGGGTGAGAAGCCTTCTGGCCAGAACTTGTGGGAGGGTACAAATCTGGTGTGCAGACTCCACAGGCAGTGGGAGAACCAAGCACTTTCTTTTGCAGCCGAGCAGCAGGTTGCCTGCGGCAAAGTTTTGGAGCCCATCTCGCCCACCACCAGGAAACAGACTCGGAGTTGTCGCGGGGGCATCGTGGGAGTGAGACACGCCCTTCAGTCTGCATGGGAGCTGGGTAAGGCCGGCCAGTGACTGCTGGCTTTTCCCCGACTTCCCTGACCAGCCTGCATGACTCAGCAGAGAAAAACCATAATCCTCCTAGGCACACAATTCCAGTGACCTGAGAATCTCATCCTCATCCCCCACAGTGGCCACAGCAAGACCCACCCAAGGAGTGAGCTCAGAAACACCTAACTCTGCTCCCACCTGATGATCCTTCCCTACCAACCCTGGTAACAGAAGACAAAGGGCATATAATCTTGGGAGTTCTAGGGTCCTGACCACCACCGACCCCTCTCCACCCTACTACAGTTGATGCTCTCTGGAAAGCGCCACCTCCAAGCAGGAGGCCAAGCAGCAAATATACAGCATTAAACCACCAAAGCTAAGGACCCTCACAGAGTTCATTGCACCCCCCACCCCATCTCCACCTCCACCGGAACAAGGTGCTAGTATCCATGGCTGAGAGTCCCAAACACAAGTCACATCACAGAACTTTGTGCAGACAACCCCCCAGTACCAGCCCGGAGCTGGGCAGACTTGCTGCGTGGCTAAGCCCAGAAGAGAGACAACCATCACTGCAGTTCGGCTCACAGGAAGCCACATTTGTAGGAAAAAGGGGAAAGTACTACATCAAGGGAACACCCCCCCACACCCATGGGACAAAAGAATCTGAATAACAGCCTTCAGCCCTAGACCTTCCCTCTGACAGAGCCTACCCAAATGAGAAGGAACCAGAAAACCAACTCTGATAATATGACAAAACAAGGCTCTTTAGCACCCCCCAAAAAAAAAAAAAAATCACACTAGTTCACCAGCAATGGATTCAAACCAAGACGAAATCCCTGATTTACCCGAAAAATAGTTCAGGAGGTTAGTTATTAAGCTAATCAAAGAGGCACCAGAGAAAGGTGAAGCCCGATGCAAGGAAATTCAAAAAATGATATAAGACGTAAAGAAAGATAAATAGACGGGACTTAATTAAACTTAAGAGTCTTTGCACAGCAAAATGAATAGTCGGCAGAGTAAAGAGACAACCCAAAGAGTGGGAGCAAGTCTTCACAAACTATATACCTGATAAAGGACAAATACCCAAATCTACAACAAACTCAAATGAATCAGGAAAAAAAAAAAAAATCCCATCAAAAAGTGGGCTAAGGACATGAATACACAATTCTCTAAAGTTACAAACGGCCAACAAGCATATGAAAAAATGCTCAACATCACTAATGATGGGGAAATGCAAATCAAAACCACACTGTGATACCAACTTACTCCTGCAAGAATGGCAATAAAAAAATCCAAAAATAGTAGATGTTGGTGTGGATGTGGTGATCAGGGAACACTTCTACACCGCTGGTGGGAAAGTAAACTAGTACAGCCACTCCAGAAACAGTGTAGAGATTCCTTAAAGAACTAAAAGTAGAACTACCATTTGATCCAGCAGTCTCACTACAGGGTATCTACCCAGAGAAAAGTAAGTCATTATTCCAAAAAGGTATTTGCACCTGCATGTTTATAGCAGCACAATTCACAATTGCCAAATCATGGAACCAACCCAAATGCCCATCAATCAGTCAATGGCTAAAGAAACTGACATATGTATGTATGCATGATGGAATACTATTCAACTGTCAAAAGGAATTAACAGCATTTGCAGGGACCTGGATGAGATAGGAGACTATTATTCTAAATGAAGTAATTCAGGAATGGAAAACCAAACATCGTATGTTCTCACTGATATGTGGGAGCTGAGCTATGAGGAGGCAAAGGCATAAGAATGATACAATAGTTTGGGGACTTGGAAGGAAGAGTGAGAGGGGAGTGAGGGATAAAAGACTACAAATATGGTGTAATGTATACTACTCAGGTGATGGGTGCACTAAAATCTCACCAATCACCACTAAAGAACTTACTCATGTAACCAAATACCACCAGCACCCCCAATAACTTATGGAAGTTTTTTTTAAAAAAAAAAAAAAAAAA